>JARQTI010000484.1:144900-192187 GCA_030142655.1 Trachelus tabidus
GAGATAGAGAGAGAGAGAGAGAGAGAGAGAGAGAGAGAGAGAGAGAGAGAGAGAGAGAGAGAGAGAGAGAGAGAGGGGGATTATATAGAGAGATTCTTCTGAATAATGGGCGTATCGCTTTCGAGACGATGACGCGATCAATTTATCGTAAACGTCGTTAACTCCATGAAAATAATGCAATCGCCACCCAGAGGTCGGCCACCCTGTAAATATACGAATCTTATGATCAATCAATCCACGCTCATCATTTCATAAGATGATTGAGGCGGGACATTTTGTCTCAATAAAATAATGCTTATCTCAAGCATTTGGAAGTGCCTCGCATTACGTGATTTCAACATCATTTCTGTTTAAGATAGTATTCCGCTTATATCCTCTGTAACATTATGTGTAGTAGTTAGTTTACCCTGATTACCCTTTCGACCCTGAACTTGCACAATCTTATTTTAGGTATACTAACCGCACAACGAGATCCATTATACTCGGTGCCTACTTTGCTGCACTGTTTTCATTCTGGTTATCAAATTCGAGAAAACCAAATATATTTAGAAAATATAGATTCTACGGAAGACATCCATCTAGCTAAAAACCCATTATGAGCTTTTACGTAAATGCAGCAATGGTTAGAAGATTTCAATGCTTTCGGAAGAGAGCGAAATGCAGTGGAAACAGTTGCTATTTTTTAATATCTTTTTTAGATTCTGAAAGTTGAATTACCATTTTGAAAACATGCATACTCGGGTTGCACCTGTCTATTATGAAAAAAATGACATCAATTCTTCTCGTAACTACTGCACATTATTGGTCGCTTCTGCAAGATTATTATGTATTACATTGACTTATTCAAATACAAAACAAAATATTAGAATAGAGACACTTTTTACAAATTTTACTTTTCAAGCTTAAAACTTCTATAAACTGCACATTGTGATCCATTGAACCCTTGCACGCTTTTGAGTCTGTCTCCTTTGATATTATGAGGGTAACTGAAAGAAGAATTTTGCCTTACTTCATAGTGGAGAAAAGGGGAGACCCACTTGCGCACAGACCCAACTGAACGCAAATGAGATTTTACTGCAAATTCTGTCCAGTTTTAAAAAGATGAAATAAAATTAGGTACAGTATATTGTATGTGGTTTTACATTAGTTTACGCTAAGTTCGGTTAGGTAAGATTAGAATAGGGTGAAATGTTCAAATTTTTGAGACTGGGTAGGTTAGTGGATAAGTATATCGACTGAACAGAGCATTCAATATTCGAAAAGGTTCCGTCAGATAAAGATGACTTATAATATCGTTGAATCACTGATGGAGGATCGCCTGAGAGGCAGAAATGCGCATTTCCGTCCAATTGGGTCTGTGCGCAACTGAACATCACTCGTGGCATGAGATCTAGTGAACTCCGATGTGCGGTTTAAAGTTAATATAAAGAAATTTCTTATAAGAAGTTTTAACTCAGCACGACGAAAAATGGTTACTACAGCAGGGGTTAGTATTTGGCGAACAAAAATTATCAGTAGCAACGACAATTCTGTCAAAATTTATCATTGTGATTGTAAGTCTCATTAGTTGATTTCGCCAATCTTACTAGCGTCATTGTCATTGCTATTACAAATTTATTGTTATCCAACCAACCATTGCTCTAGTAATCGCTATTATATAACATTTTTCTCCGTATACATCGACTGTAGTTATGGCAGCATAGTATTACGTAAAGTAAACATCGCAGACGTATTAACAATACTTATTTTTCACAAATCATTTTGTTGTAATTCTGTATTGAAGTACGACATACAAGAGCACATCAATAATAGAATATTGTATTCTTTCATTCAAACTGTCCATGATTTCTTCCTTTGGAATGGAATCGTAAAAACTTTCGGACGTAACTGCTCGTACGTCGCAGGATATACTTATCCAAACATCGGCTAAATACGTTCGTTCCCAGATAATCCGTTCCGTGTCTAATGCGATCGATCAATCAGTAAATCAATCTGCGGTGAGCGCCGGCTGCGGGCAATGGGGTGAAGGACTGGTCTGAGAAGGATTCTTTGAAGAGAAGGAAGAGCTTATGTGGAGGATAAGCAAAGGTGTTCGATAGAGTAGGAGGAAGAGCAAGTTCATAACGGTACTCGAGTAACACCTCTTAAACCTGTTCGTGAGATGGACCGCGTGACGTTCCTTTCGTGTACGGCGTTGCGATGATGTATTCGATGCCAGTTGCGTCTCGTGGAATGCAGGCAACGTCTCTGATCGCGCGCGGATAAACTCTTATTCGACCGCAATAAAAATAACGTCGCACAGTGCCTCACCGCTGAACTAAGCATAATCTGACCAATAGCTATATTACTGGATGGAACTAGATTCACGTTGCTATTATATTCTACAGTTGAATCTACCATTTATTCCATGATGTTAAAGAAAACGTTTATATATATGTATATATATATATATATATATATATATATATATTTAAAAAGAAGCATTCGAAGGGACTGGTTAATGTAATAATAAAATTGTGAAAGATAAAAAATAGTGGCAGTATAGTTCTACTTGTTAACTTTATATAACACTCACTATATGCATTTCACATAGAATGAAATACGGTTACTCTAACTGTTTAACTATTTAGCGCGAGAGCTCAATTGAGGCATACTTGCTGTCTGGTGCTATCTGGAGATAAAACTGAAACCATGAGTAATCGAAATTGCGTGTAAGAATGTATACTGAGGGTTGATCCTGTGGCATTTCGAGGTGAACCATTGTCACAGTGTAATTGAAACACTTAGATCGCACGGGTGGATGACGAGTGGATTGGTACGATCGGCCCGATAACTCTTACCGAGATTGCTGGAACGCTTGGGTGATACTTTGAGTCTTTCGAGATGTCTTCTTTTAACGGATATCGGAATACGTCAAGAGGATAAGACAGGATGGAATGTATCTGATTATAATCTCGATTACTTCCGCTGGATAACTTCTTTATATTGATTCGACGAGAGACATATTACATATTTAATAATCCTGCAAGTCTATGAAGTTGGTGCTCGTTTAGTGGCAATTTTTACGTAGGAAAAAAATACACATGGTTTCTCAGATCTATCACACCATCCGACGATGGCTTTACCCTGGGAATTTATAGAAATCAAATGGACCATCTTTAAATGGAAGTAGTGCTGCGAAAATTTAGCCCGGAGGAATTTGCGATCATATATTTGCATACACACGTGTAAACAGTCTTCCTTTTACAACGCATCTCATATATTCCAAGCTATCGTACGTAAAATATAAAAATAAAAGCACCACGCAAGTACCAACCAATTCGTTACCGAAAAATTCCAGAGAATTTAGAAGTAGGAAGACCGAAAAAGACGAAAAAGAAGAAGGCGCGAGAGAAGGAAGAGGTGCAACCGAAGAAAGGAGAACGAGGTAACTCAGGCGATCCATTACAGAGTCTTCCTGTCTCAAGAAGTCTCCGTCGCCATGCCGGATGGCAAAGAGTCGAGGGTTTGAATCCGTTGCGTAGTCCGCGTATCCTGCTTGTATTCTGCAGCATTCGCGGAGTCGCGTCAAGGCTGAATCGAAAGAGCAGCGCGCGGTGCGCGGCTCCTTTGTGCCCGATGTCCGGCGCGCTTCTGCATACATTCTCGCCCGATAAATATACCCTTTGGCAATGTAATCCGGGCCCGCGCGCGCAATCTACAGCTACGCAGATTCCAGGAGTATCGATAGAGGCTTCCGACAGAATCCTTGAGTTCGTGGCATCGCTCGATTGAACGGCCTTCGATATTTTACTCTCTTACTTCGTGCTGCTTCGCTCACAATGTAGGCACGGAAACCAATTAGAGTCTTTAGGAGAGATGATTACGTACTTATTGCATGTATATCTAATTTACATTTACGCAATAAAATGTCGTTTAATAAGATTCAGGTATGCAGAACTTCAAACATATTCTGAAAGTGATGGACATTGATTGTGAATAACAACTCTTTGGGGTGAACTATTGTGTTTGAAGAGAATCTTAAACTTTTGACTGTAAAGGTGGGACAAATAAAAACTTATAAATAAAATAAACAGGAATTATTATTTTGTAAAAAGACGAATCAAGTATGGAGAATAATATACAGTTAGATATACCTACATTCAATATTAAGATCGACTGTTAATTTTTACATCATAATGAATTTAATAAAATACGAATTCATTTATTAATAAATAATAGACAACTCTTAGTCTACATTATTTGTGCTCAATCTTAACTGTTTACTGAAGAATTATTTTATGTTCTCATCTCAACATCAACTGAACTTGGATGGACTGGTCATTCATCCCAAACGATCTAATTAAGATTCAGTCATATACCAAAAGAAATTCAAGTATACTAAAGACACAGGATCTGAGTAATACAAATTTATTCCTAAACATAGTGGTACGAAAGCTCAATTATGAAAAATATTCAGACAATTGAATAAACCGTACACTTTAAAATAAACAAAATATCATATTAACGAATAAGATAATTCTATACAATACTTATCGTGAAAATTGATTCCCATGGAGTTTTCAAATTGCCAAAAAATTTACCTATTGAGGAATCACTTAGAAATAGAATATTTCCTGATCCTCCAAGATATATTTGAGAGATTATCACAACTTTGAACCATAAAAATCGATAGACCTTGTATTAACACGAGGACGTGCTGATTACATGGACCGAACAAGAATCATCCCTTTTATTAAAAATTCCATTTACGTCGCTTAATTTTCCGGATTCAGCGATCATAATAGTATATACGCGTTTGCAATTCGTAAACGGATCAATCTTGTGTTCTGAATGTTTAAAAAATATCTATTAGTTTTATAAACAGTCCATATGGTCTTACATCTTGCGCCACGACCCGTTGTGCCCTACATTTCCCTATAGATATTTTTGGCATATTTTCGATACTTTTATCCAATTACACATGTTAAACCTACATAGACGTAAAAAATATCCTGTACAAGCAGAATTGTATTTTATATTATATTTTTGGAATTCTGTATAGTAGGGAAGAAATTACAGAACGAAACACGTACCTCCCTTTTACTGCCTACCTTCACAGAAGCGCACAGTCGGGAGTGAAAAATGCACGTATAGTGGTAAACAGGTTTGCCTCGAGGCACGACCGTATGGACCATACGGTCGCACCATGTACATTTGTTTTTATACAAAAATTGAATTTTTCGTATGCGCCGTTTTGAAATCAGAAGTACTGGACACTTACAAATATTAGTGCTGTATTTACACCCAGAACTTGATACTCGTTGCAACTTGCAACCCGATCGACTGGGAAGTTGTTACAAAATTTAGCCTACAAATTTGTGCGCCATTGCACACCACGTTTTTGCAATGATAAAATAACTGTATAAAACAGGTACGATTTCTAGAATTTTATTTAAAAAATGAAATTTCAGGTCTTGTTAAATAAACCAAGAAAAAATTTGGTAATATCAATTACCGGCTGCGATAACGGGAACTTTTTTGAACTGATCGGCGCAGATTTGAATTGATTATACCGTTGTAAAAATAATGAAACTGGTTAAATTGTTTTGATTGTGTATTAAATTCAGAGTGATTATACTACTCGTATTTAATCGAAATAAACTTATAACTAATTAATTCCATGAAACGTGCAGTTACATAAAAATTAAGAATTGTATCGTCAAAATATCAATGATGACAATGAAATGAAATGATCAATCCACTACTATTAAAGTGAATCTTTCAAATGTATGTATCAGAATAATACTTTTATGTAGTATACTTTAATAAAAATGTGCTTATATAGCGTGACAGCTACTCTAAGCTTTTTGAGCATTTTCATTCAAATGAAGGACATCCCAGACGGATTACAATTAAGGATATAAAGACACAAGGTTGCTTAGGTATTGTGGGTAAAGCATATAAATATCGATATCTCATAATATGTTCTTTATGTGCATAAGAAGTAATGGTACAGAAATATAGAACCAAAGCTACTGTAAACTATATGATACTTGGATAGAATAATTGTATATCTTCAAATAGACTATATTTACCTTAATTCAACCACGAAAATTCCATAAAGTGCAATAGTGATCGATCAAATTTCATTTATATTTATTTCGAATGACTGAAAATTTAGTAAAACGTACCGCAAATTACGGTTGAAATGACAACATGTAATTGTTGTCGACAACCGCCATGTTCGGTTAAATGAACTAAATTTCGGTTGACGCTAGAAAACCGTATTCTCAATGTAAAAACCGTACACCGTAATGCTTTACGCAGCACGCATAACAGATAAAGCAGAAGATAATACCTAAAGAATAATAAGAACCGTAGAATAAAATGACGGTCCACAGTCAATTATCAATTCTCAGCAGGGATGCATACAAACCCACAGTAACCTTGACAACGGACTTAACGGATCCTGACTTAACCGTTCCTTGAGACGAATTTGCAATTATTCAGCCAAGTGTGCCAAACTTTACTCACTCAATACACTGATCTCCATCTTCTTACCTGAACGTGAATGGCATACTTGGTGTAAATATGTTAAAAGTAAGTTTTTAACTAAGCTGATGAAATTTCGTCAATATTCACAGTTAATCGACACTTACTTCTACTACTAGCGAAATCAATTAAATATTCATTTTGCTAAGTCGTTTGACTATTGAATCAATAATTATACAGCCGTCAAGAGAAATAATTACTGATTGTCATAGACACGTGCTTCAAGACACTATTGTATTTTCTGCTGCTTGTCGAGAGTTTTGAGTATTAGAGAATGAAAGATAACAAGAGCTAAGTGAGTTATACAGTACAGTTGAAATATCGTAACGCGTACCGTAAAATCGCTAGCGGCGTGAAAAAACAACCTAAATATCAAAGGGTGTAAAATCAATAAGACATGGGCGTGAATCTTCGAGACAAGGTGCCAATCAGGCTTCTTAATGCGAATCAGAGTCAGTGATGAATGGAGCGGAGGCTGTGACCTTAAAAGTTTCTTCCTCGTTCGTTCTACTCCTAACTCTCCTGAATCTTCTTTCAACTCTTTGGCCATTCACAGTGATTCAGACAAGCTTTATATTCATGAGCATTGAGTATCTTTTGTATTAAGAAATTCTATTATCTTTTCCTTACCAATAAATATAAAATACATAGTGTTATACTTGATTACTAAAACAGCGAAAATAAAACTAGAATAAATGACGAGAAGGTGAGAAAATATAGTAGAAATAAAGAAATTGCGATTTAGTATTAGAAAATTAAAGGTGATTTTCCAAAAACAAAGAGAAGAAAGAGTATAAGCATAAGTGGAAGTGGGGGGAAGCACAGACTAAAGAGATAAAGCGCTACACAATTAATTTTATGGGAGATAAGAACGCTGGGAGGACCAAGATATCCGGAAGAAAAGACATGAAGAAAGGAACAGATGGAAAGTTGAATGTCAGGTTAAGATGTGGGAGCTGAGACAAACTGATTCTGAAAGGAAAAAGAAGAACTGACATTGCGCCTGAATGACAGAATCAGGAACACTGGGAAGCAAACTATAAAGAACTGAGAAGAAAAAAAAGAAAAAAGTACTTATGCAAAGGTAACGAAGAAGAAGAGTAAATGAAAAGGCGCAACCCGACGATGAATAACGAACAAACAAAAAGACGAGGAAGAAGTTCAGGATAGGAATGTATGAGAGCAAACAAAAAAGTAAAGACTCAACGAAAAAATGCTGACAATATAAAATTTCCAAAAATCATCTACAAACAATATGTAAGAATTTAAGAAATATACTTTTGATTATCTGATAAATTGTTTACGATTATTGCATGCCGATTTAGCAGTCAAGCGATAAACTTATTCCGGTTACAAATAAAATTTCAAATACTTTAGACTCTTTGAAACAATGTTCTCGTGTGAAATTAAATGAGTTACCAATTTCACGGAGGAAAACTCGACTTTCAAGCGCGGACCTCCGAGGCGATCCTGACGGGAATGAGGACGAGAGGAATTGTCCTGAAGAAGCTGTAAAGTAGTAAAGTGGTAAAGGTGACTAAACTGTTGACGCATGAAGACTGAAGAGCCAACCTTGACGTTGGGTAATTGCATACTGACACTAGAAAGACATGAGAAACTCTAAGGAATGCCAAAGAGGCGAGAATCAGGAGTACATCCAGGGGATTCGCCCGATGCACTGATGCACCCGTGTATCATAGTTGCACCGTTCTTCCTATTGTCTCTCCTTTTCTCCTAGTACGTGCCAGTCAAGAAATCGGAGTCTTTTCTTGTTTCAGACATCTCTACTATTTGTAACATGTAGTGTAGGAGAATAGAGACATATTGCGCTTTGCTCGTATGTTAACCTCACGCAATTCATACGATAGACTTGGGCAGCCATATGAATACTCATGACGCAAACAATTACTTTTTTCACATATAATATTTTGAAATCAAAAGTGTTCAATGTCTGTATGCCGCAGTATTTCATCAATAATAAAAAAAAAAGATTTTCAGTGACTTTGAATTTGAACTTGAATTAAGAAATAATTATGTGCAGTAACGCATTAACAAAATAACTTTCGATAAGCAAATAAAAATGGACAATTTGAGTATATAGATATTTGGTGATGAACTGTTTCCTTACGTGATAGAGATTAGTTCAATTTTTTAAAAAACATTGATTATACATATGGATAATACATATCGAGTATCGAGTACAATGTAAAATACGTCTGAAAAATGACATTTAATTAAATATAACTTATTTATTAATGAATTATGTCAAACGTGCCATTATCCTATAGAGCGTTACGTCACAGTAGTAGATTTCATTTTAATTTCATCAGTACAAGTGCAACGATCATCATAAAGTGATACGCCGTCAAAGTATTTTCATTGGGCATATACACACATACCTATACCAAGCGAAGAATTTCGTTGACTCCTTCAATGAAAATACACAGTATGGTTCTGGAATTCAATTGGTAGCAAACTTGAAATTATTCTCAGAGTATACAGCAGCATGTACATAACGTTGACACCGAAGTGGTACATTAAATCATAATACAAAAGTGCTTATTCGAATGGTGACCATACACTGTCGGTTACACCATGGCAACGGTTCGACAACCTCACCGGCCATTTTTTGCTTGCTGCGTTCTGTACAGTTCTAGAGGTTGAGTCGGAGTTACAGCAACAGAGGGCGTAGTGAGTGGCGAGAAGTCAGCCAATAAAGTATATACTTGGCTATTGTTTTATAAATCGTAAAATTTAATATCTCATGACGTGATGTGTTGGGTGTTCGGTCGGCAACTATTGTGTGTCCAGTAACGTAGCAAGTGTATATTGCACGTACCTATTCCATTCCTATGTTCTGCGTTCCGCGTTTCTATGTTCTACCGTAGGTACCAAGTTAGGACCTTTCTCATAGCTCGTAGTGTTTTCTTCAGCAGTACACTAAATAGGTGCCGACTAAGAATAAAGAACAATAAAGCTCTCGTAGGGTCACTGACACGAGAACCGAGCAAGGGCTACGACGATTCGTTACAGCAATAAAATACAGCTTATTAACGCTTCCCGCTTAATTACATGAATTCTTACGACTGCAAGAACCTTTGTAGTCGATAGTATTATATACAATTCTACATGATCATTCGAAGGGTTCGAACGGTACGAGCGACAATCGAATTATTATAAATTCTTCCAATTCGTTTTACTCAACTGAAAACCTATTATGAAAGCGCTTTGTGGAAAAAAATATTTACACATTTTACTTGATTGAAATCGACGATTCGTACCACTGTTCATTTCACGGTGGCCAATCGCATCAGGATTTTACACGACCATTCGAACCTGTCAATTGAAAACGTAGTTTGAACCGCAGAATGAATCGCGATGGAGATTAATGACGAGGGACGTTGGAATTTTCTTCAATACTGATTTCGTATCTCGAGTGGAGATCTGTTTATGTATAGTATATACATACAAAATCAGAATATCGGATGCCTTTTCTCTTCACTACAGTACTTGGAAAATATATGTATAATAATGACGATTTCAAAATGGAAGTATGTGTTATTCTCAGTTTCAACGGAAGTATCGAGGTATAGTGATTTGCAAATTTTGCAATTTATATCTCTTGAATTAGAGTCAAAATTTTGTTACACTCAAATAAGTTATTATTTGCCATTTACAATATTTATTTAATTAGTATGAATTTCATATACGCTTTATATACAGTCCACATGTAGGCAAAATCGTGTCTGAAGTGTATGCAATCTGTATACTTTTGATGTATCTTTTTTCCATCTGGGTAAATCGTGATCGACCCTCCACCCACATGGATGCTATATTTTACCTTTCAATATTGAACTTTGTTAATGAACTTTGCTAACGACTCTCAGGACGGTATGCTCGAAGAAAAGAAAAATACGACGTTAAAAGAAATTCATTGCACAGTGTGCGTTAGTGAATATTGAATTTCGATTATGCTATTCTTATTTTGTCGTGAGTCGATTATTTGAAAAATCTTTTGTGGCAGTTTTATGGTGATAAGACGAAAAGGTTCACACATACTAATACTTGAGTATGAATTAGTACTAGACAGAAATTTTTACAAAATAACAAGCCACAAAACGGAGTATCGGTTGGTAACTCGTGAGGATTGCAGGAATGTATCGAGCGACAATACTTTTCCCTTTTCGTTCTGTATGTAAATTTTCGAGCCCTGTGGGGGCGCGCGGGCAGCATCAATCAATGGCAGACGGCGGCTGATTAAAAATTGCACAACAGCCATGAATTATTAATGCGACAATAAACGTGTAAATTCCGTAGCTTACGAACGACGAATACGCGTACACGCATAGGGTTCGAAAATTGCATCCTCCTCCGATTAGCGAAATTGCGAGGATGCGTTCTTTGGTATTCTATCAGATTAATAAAAAATATTAAACTAGACATTTACGAATATTGTCAGGTTTTCACTGCGCCATTTTCTTCGTTTTGATTTCAATAATTTTGCAATTCTTGTATCGTCTCCACTTCCTCCAGCACATTTGCAAAACAAAAGAAATTATTTTTTTTACATGCCATAGACGTTGCGTGAAACTATGCAAGACTGTCATAAAATTTACATAATGCTTGAATCTTTTTACTTTTTATTTGAAACATTCTGCACATTTCTTTTTGTTAATATAGAAGTAAAATCTCAACATTTAACGGATGCAAACAACGTGAATGAATGGGTCATATGTAGTTCTCCTCCTAAAAAATTGATTAATGTTCAGAAACTTTTTAAATAAAAAATATTGGTTCAAATGAATAATTTTTTTTCCATTCACAGATTCACGATTCAGCATTAAAAAAAAAGTTGTTTTGAAGAAAAATATTAAAAATAATAATTGAATTTTCGACATTTAATCTGTGTTAAAATATTTTCGAAACCTTTCAAAATATATAATGAAAAATCGATCTTTTTTTGATGACAAACGTATATAATGATCTTTTAAGAAAGAAAAATTCCTTGCTAAACATTTTGTAATTCCTGGGAAACTTATGGTGAATTCCGTTAGGTCTCGCAAGGCGCGTTTGAATCGACCTCGACAAATTGTTTTCCTAATGCGATAGACATGAATTGCCAGTCAAACTAGTCAAACGTAAATCAACAATAACGAAATAGTATATACGTCCAGCAATGAAAAAAAAAGGTGAATAGCTACGAACCGAGCTCGTACTTGACTTCTGAACCGGTTGTGAAAAAAAAGCAGAAAGGTTAAAATAATTTTTTAATCGGTCATAACAGTAATAAATAGTCGAAAGAAAGAAACACTATGACGTAATAGAAATGGTTCGAAGACTCATAATTGAGTTTCCGTAAGAAAGCAATGTGACTGAAAATTGAATATTACTCAGAGTGGTCTCCTACGACGTCCGTTAGAACCGTGAATAATACCATTTCATACGGAAATAGTAAGCGGTGCGTAAATTATACGCGTAAACTCAAGCGTTTCATTAGTTTGGCATTTTATGAGCATAACATGGGATGTACGGTGCCCGTGATGCAGCGTACCGAAGGAAGGAAAAGGATAAAAAAGAAGAGCTCACGGAGATGAGGAGAAAAGTTGTCGGAAGATATGGGAAACGCGCTGAGGGGATTCCAGTTGACCGATTAAGGAGCGTCGATGTCTCTATTAGAAAGTGACTCGGAGGATTCGACTCGATCGTAGATATAATATCACAAATTTATTTTTCGTGAATAGCTATAACGATTATTTATATGCATCGTAATAATGCCGCTCCACGGCGTTTCCATGCTAACGCGATGTGCGCCACAATCAATGCACCAGGTGATTGTGATTTAGTCCATCGTAGTTTCGAAAGTTGGGATGCTTCTTTTTTTATTCCTATGTACGGAGGATAATAACGACAGACTATATCTATATACTAATCTTTCCCTCTTATCTCTTCTAATATCTGGCCCTACTTGTTGCGCTTTCAGTCATTATTACTGCACCGATTCGTTCCTTAAATGGTTATATGTGTTTAAATATTTTATTATTTCTATGCGACATTAATGATCCTATATACTGTGACGTGACTTTTCGACTCACGGTCACAAGGCGAGACAAATAACGTTCTCGCGTTCCGGTTCCCTTCGAGTCGCCACCCTACTCAGAAGCTACGCTCTCGGATTGTTTCGTACAGTTACGCCAACGTTCTCGGAACATTTGTGATTGTTTAGTTGAGGTCGAGGTGCTTGAACCTGCCCTGGAGAGATAGTCTCAGTCTCGTGAAGAGATAGTCTACACGTACCAAGTTGCCCGGCAGAGGAGAGTACCCGACGGAGACGTCTTCACGAACCGGCAGAGGCCCGGGTGAGATACGGGCGCCCCGCTGGAAAGAGGCAAAGGACTATAGAGCGGACGGATATATTTAGTTTTGTTACGGCTAAGGGCATGAGAGAAACCTCCTAACCCAAGTTAAGGATGTGGTGCCCGGCTGTCGCCCGATGCCCTGGGGAAGCGGCCGTGGAGGATCTCCAAGAGTTACGTACCGATTCGCTAAGAAACGCTCTCGTTTTCGTTTAAAGGGACGACTCGAAGGAAAGGACAAGGGTTATCGGCTATAAGGATCTCGACCAATCAGAATGATTAGTTCTCGAATTTGACTACCGTCAAAGCAGTCTGCCTTGGGACACCGATCGAGGTGCCCCGAGCTGGCTCGGGCTCCCGTGCTATCTGTTGATAGTTCTTCTCGCCGTGTTTCCTATACGGTATAAAACGTTCTCGCCTGTGTAGTTCTCGCTTTGCTCTCGCAATATCTTGAAAGTTCTATCGATTTTCTGCATGTGTTTCGGAAGTGCAGCGCTATGCTATAGTGCGGTACCCACCTCAGTGTCTCCCGGATACAGTTTTCGGATTTGACGGATTAGCTGAACCAGCTCCGGTGAGGACTCCCAATTTGTTAATTAGTGAAAGGATTTCCATTTCATAGCTCCGATTTACTCTGTAACGTTTTTCAATCCCTTGCTCTCTGTTTCCGGCACTATTTACCTGACGCTTACTCCGACTCTCTCTATCTCAATCTAGCAACCTGAGCGGCCGTGCATTTCCATAACCATTCGCTCCCATTCGCGCATCCAGTTGCATTCGCTGATTTTACGGCACCCCAAAGATCAACCCCTAAGGTTGCATTTCTTGGTTTTACGCGTCCCCAAAAAATCGACAGGATCCGTTATACTACCGTTCGTTCTGATAGATTCCGTCAGAGCTCTCGTCTTGGCGGAGTTGAGACTGTTCCACCTCAACTCCCACTTCATACCGGTTCGTCAGTTCAAGGTGAAAAAAAGAATTAGCTGGTACCTGCCTCAAGTGCGGATACATGGACGAAGGGTGGACAACCAAAGGTGACGTATGTTGGCACTCGAATTTTCGTTATCGATATTGAGTTACAAAAATACGTTACAGTACGTACATGCATACATTTGACAGCTTGAAAGCTGGGAAGTTGATTTATAAATTTTGAGCTAGGAAATTTGAATAGCGACTGCCTTAGTACGGATGCTAATGGCTAACCCACGGGTGCCTTAGCATGGCGGTATTTCACGAGATTTTCTTTCTCGCGAAGAATCTTACTAATCGTAAGTTGCGTTATACCTGTTCAGTTACTGTGTTTAAGTACCTGACTGAAGATGCCATTTTCAACCAGCTATTTTTGTCTTTTGAATATCCATTCGTCATGAGGTTGAATTTGTTGCTATTCATCGTTAAATAATTTATAACTTTTTATTTAAACACTCTTATGTAAAAACCTAACCACTGTATAATCTGAATTATAATATAAAATTCTCAGGATTTTCAAATTTACGTTACAACAAAAAATTAAGTACATATTGTCCGAAAGGATAACATGAAGTTATTTATAAAAAAAAAGTCTACCTACAGTGCAATAAAGGAGTACTGGTGCGGTTAAGGAATTTAGTGAAAAGAAAGGGACGAATGGAAGAAAAAAAAAGGCGCCAAGTCCCCCGACAACAAAGTATATAATATCGTGTTGTGCAACTATAACTACGCCAGTGGAGTATTCAAGAGTTCAAGCCCCATAATTAGCCTGGTCCGAGAATGCAAATTAACTTGGCGACTGCCACCCGCGACTTTATTCCATTCCAACCGCTCAATAATATCCACGTAACGTAAGGTTCGACCTCTAATACAAACAGAAAAGAAGCAATCAGTGCTACAGCTACATTGAACGATACAGCTTCATTAAAATTAATATGTATTTATAACGATATTGATCGTTATGTAAATTATTACATTAGTAAATTTAACCACGCTAAGTGGAGGCTACTAAATTTAACCTAATCGTAAGTTTGTTATACAAAATTTTGTTATTTTGACAGATTATTCCATACCTTATAATATGTAACTGAGCAAAGGATCACCGAGATCAGTGAATTAGAACAAAACAAGTTGATGTATAACATTTTTAGTGGTTTTTTAAAAGGTTCACGAAAAAGGTTTTATCTGAACAACAAATTGACGGATCGACTTCTTTCTTGAAAATTTAGATTCAGGAAAGATCGAATTAAAAATTATTAATTTTTTACATTAAATCCAAAATCAATTTTTTTGTAAATCGTCGAAAATGTAGTACCCTCTCCGTCTTAAGACTCAAGACAACTATGTTACATCAGAAGAATCGACGAAAAATTGAAACATCAAAGAACCATACAATCTTTAGCTAGATAATTTTCGAAGTACTATACATATAATGCGCATGTGGAATTACGGTTAAGAGAGAAATTATAAAAAAGGTTCGTAAAAGTCCTTAGGAAGGTCCTTTTCACGTCGGTCAAAAACTCAGTGAGTTGGCCTACCTCACGGATTCCTCACACTGAGCAGTTAGGTGTGTACTTGTGACACGCCGCTAGCTACATCAAAGGCCAGGCGGAGTCGTAAAAATAAATCTAATTAATTAGACCGAAAACAGACAAGGATGAGCCGACACGAGATAGCACGATCCTGCGCGCTCTCCTGGGACCGGCCGCTGCTTTTGTCTACCAGTAAGCTACGTCGCGCGTTGCCACGTTCCGTGTTTCACTCGGTAACTTTTACCAAAACCATTATAATACGAACCCTCCGTAAAGCTCGAAATGCCGCTACACGAAGATATCGCATTTATCCCTTTGATCTTAACTCTCCAAAATACGTTTTGTTTTGTCTATCTTTAGGACTTTTTTTAAGATTATTGTTAACCCTCGAAGTACTCACTAGGATCCACCATACCCCACGCCACTGAGTTTTCGCTTTAAAAACGAACTAAATAAAACTTTCCAAGCGGTGCTACATTTATGTTAAAGGCTCTGTATACTTAAGAATCTGGATAAATATGTGTCTTGCTTAAAAATAATTGCTTCAAATGATTCTTATTTCAGGTGAAGAGATTCGGCCGTCTCTCGCGCCGAGTTTCCATTTATATTATGTACATGTATATACCAGGTTATTCAGCCCAAACGCATCATCTGATCATGGTTTTACCATAATACTTAAATGGGCGCGCTAACTTCAGGTCGTGCGTTTTTACTAAATAACCCTTTATATATAAAATACCTACATGACAATATGACTCCCGTAAAATTAAGCTCCCTCCTTCTTCTTGTGTTTTACGCTAATTAATAATTATAGTATGAATATTGTAAGAGTAAGATTTCTCGAGGAAAAATTTATGCTTTGCAAGTTATACCGGAGTTCAAGCGTATTGGCTGATTGTGAGTCGCAAAGAAATCGAATAGACTGAAAGAAAAACGTGCGTCAAAACAACAGAAAGTTTGATTCAGCCATTTTTTATTTAACATATTTGGTTGAGATTATTGGACGTTGTAAAAATTTTTATGTTAAAGTACAAGATTATTTTTCCACGGATAAGTTTGTTACATTTACATAATATTCGGTGGAAATTACAAAGCATTGTTTCATTTGCTGTTTCAACAAAATATTTTAGTATACCATAGAAACTGATCATATATACCCTTCAGCGGTTGGAAATAAAGCATGTTTTCTTTCTATAGAGGCAAACTTTTTGTACCTGAGTAAGTGTACATAATTTGGCATATGAATTTAATACGTTTTTTCTTGAAGAGATGAAAAACGATCAAGTTTTTAACAAGCTACACATAGCTCTGAATACATTTTTCATTACAAAATATGGACATACATGATTTTGCAGTAAAGCATTTTATTCTCCTATTTATGCCTACATTTTCGTAATTTTTTGGAAAGCCATTTTGATTTGCTGACGACTGCATTGTTTATGAACTAACGAAAAACAAATGCATCAAATACGTGGACCGACTACAGAATGAAGAAGATGAAAAATGAAATGAGTAAAAGATAAAAACTTAAAGTATAATAAGAGGTACAAGATGTATGGTAAAACTGCAAAAATTTGATTAGTCGGCGTCAATGACGTCAAATATGACCTTTTTGATGTAGGGATTTTATTGAAGTTCTCCCACTTTGTAAAAGAAACAAGATAAAGAAAATGAAAGAATGGGAGATCTAAGGATAAATGAAGGAAGCTCAAAGAATTCGTCGTTCCGAGAAGACGAGATACACAACGTTTGCCAGCCTTCGTTGCATTCGTTTCCAGTGAAAATAATGTTCCTTTGTCCTACGGCGAATCCCAATTTACCAAATAAACGATGGTGAAGTACCGTGTGTTAGAGGTCCTCGTGTGAGCCTCCCACGCAGGTAGTTATCTTGGTGACTTAATGCCGGGTAATGTGCTCTCCAGTTACATCTCTGGCGGTCTATTCGACGCCAAAAAAAAACTAACGGGAGGGTTGTGAAGGAGGCAAAGAGAGACCAAGCAGAAGAGAAAAAGGGAGAGTCTTGCCGCTCGAGAAGAAAATGATGTTTGCTGAAAGAAGAAGAAGAAGAAGAAGAAGAAGAAGAAGAAGAAGTGTTGAAATACCTACATTGGCATGTTGTTTCCAATGTACACGACAACCCACCAACCCAGTTTCTCAGAAAACAATTTTATTATCGATCTTTGCTTGATCACCGTTTGCTCAGAATTTTGGTTATAGAAATTTCGATGCCCAATTTAATGGGCATCTGTATCTTCACTAAATCCATATACAAAAATAATAAATTAAAAAATTCTTTGTAAAAAGAGTTAGAACATACTGCGTAGAAATATTTGAAAAGATGCATAATCTCAACAAAAGAAGTTTCAATTCACGAAGGTTATTATTCAGATTCAAGCATGATGCAGTGAAGTAATCCGACATGCGAAAAGCGATTGGATTAGCGGGCCTATGAAAAACACAGAATTTATATTACTTGAACAATACTATAATAGAGACGTGACATTAGTTCCATATCCAATGAAATATTTTTATGCTATAAGAGGTGACCTCAGGAAAACGAAGCTGATTTTATGATTTGACCATGCATATACTGACAAATAATTATCATAAGACAGGTGAGCCTTGACGAAAAATTGTTTGAAACATGGAGTCGTATTTAAATATTTACCGGTGTAAAAAAAATAATAATTACACGGATGGGGAACTTTCAAACTGGAACTCAAAGATATTTGCAAAAGTTACTGTGCCATCAACATACTGATGGTTTTTCTTTTAAATTACAATATCATTAGTTAAGCAATTTATTCAACCATTTGGATCCACACACAAGACATTACATTTTTAGATATTTGGATGTCATCTATGAATACTGCAAGTGCTGAACACTTTTTAATGCTGCTGTTCCATCTACATCCCGAACTTGTATCTTGAACTCGTATCAATTTTAATCAAATTAATTTACCGTTTGTTTGGAATTTTGTCCGTACATACTTGTACGCAACATACATACATACAATTATACATACATACAGGCCTCTTTTTTTAACGGTGAATACATAAGACAGTCCTGCATTTTTCATGTAGTCGTGCTTCACAAGATTCCAGTAGTACAGACGCGTATTGGAAGTCGAAATGGAAGAAGGAAGGGTATAAAAAGAAATATCTTTGCCTTCGGGCAAACGTGATTTTCCCTAGACGTAATTATTTCTATGGAACTCGAGCACAACCCGAAGATTCAGGATTGCAAGACAAGTGCTCGATGTGCTATTCAAAGCAATAGAAGCCGCTGATCGAGATAAAAGAGTAGTTCGCGTAGGTGCCTTCAAGGACGGGGGTTACCATAATCGTAGTATAGCGTGTAGCATGGCATTAATGCACTATACATAAGGCTAGTGGCATGGGCCCTTTGCCAGGTATCACGAGTCCTTGATTCTTCAGTTCTTCCTATAAGCTCACATTGAATATGCTGAGATAATTCTAGGGTTGTTGGATGAATAGCAGCAAGAAAAATGTCAAAATTTCCAATTTCTGGCTGGACCAGAACACGTTTGCGAATATTTTGTCATTTAAGCAGGAATTCCATAATAATTCCAGCCCGTAGTAAATCTGATGAGTAGTGCTATCATTTGTCAGGGGTCACTAGAATTGACAGTAATTTTATATATCTACGGGTTGAACAGTGTACCGCCTATCAGAAAAATGTTGCTTGCGAGAGTATCCATCGCGGTAAATGAAAGCCCTACTAGGTAATTATCCGAGACAGGCTCCAGTCTCTTTTCATTCCATTCTCGATGGGTCACCGGTGGTCCCGGAGTCGCTTCTTCTATTTGCAACTGAAATTACGTAGACGATGTCGAGGGGAACCTACACAATGTTGCGCAACGTATCATTATCCCTTAACTAGGCATAGCCTGGTAAATAACCAAGAGATCCTCAACAGGTCTAGAGAGACCAATACGATCAATTTGAACCAGAACTAAACGCACTGTGAATCGCGATATAAGATCATCAATTATCACATTGCGGTAACTTCAAATTAGTTGTTGTTCTTCAACTAGTATTATCTAATAATATCATTCGAGGACGAAAGTCATATTTTTTGTATGATTATAAAGTGTATAAACTATTGTATCTATTATAATGAATTATAATATTTTAATAGATATAATTATATCATAATATTTCATATTATAATTAATTATAATAAATATAGCGTAGCTACAAATAGACCTTGTAGTTTTATTTTACATGTGAAGCTTGCATCAGTTTGCGCAAAAACCTTGTAGATAAACCAGCCTGTATATTACATTTAATAAAAAAAATGTGTAAATGCACCTCAATTATAGAACTATAAAAATATTGTCAGTTTGCAAATTTGTTCGGACTTTATTTTCAATCAACATAATGTATAAATAACTTTAGTAGAACGTCATACATTTACTAACTTTATTTCGCTACAGGAGAACTTGAATTAGTAGGGTCTGTGATTGATAAAGATAAGAAATATTGAAAGTCAATGCTGTTTTTGAAATTGAAAATGATAAAAGGCTCTGACTATTCCTTCAATATCATAGCACTAGCAAGTTTATAAACAATATTTATTATAAATAATTAAAAAATTTGGTCTTAAGAATTTTTAAATACGTAATACGATGTGCATTGAAAATAAACGATACTCACAATAATCAGTAATTAATGACGAATTTAATTTGAAGAATTTAAAATGTCATAATCAGACAGTAATAAAATTCTATGATATTTTAGATCACTCTAGAAAAAAAAATTACAAATATCTTAGTCCATTGTTTTCTATACATTAATTGGAATATTTCTCAATTAGGTTTAAATAAATCTAATAAAGTGTAAATATCTTCAGCATATGATACTACCTGAAACTAAAATAAGTCGAGATTGGAAATATAGATGAAAACAAAGAAATAAGAAACGACACAAGCCTGTTATTTATGTAATATCTATAGCCTGTGGATAATTGGCTTGCGAGTGTGTGCTACAGAAGTGAAGATTTGTTGACCAGTTGGCGATACCTGAACCCTCAAGCCAACGAGGTCTTTTATTAGGTTCTACTGCGCTATACGATTAGGAAAACCTAGCTCAAGGTTTATATTCGCATTTGGCACCGGTTTCTTACGCCAAACAAAAAATCTGAAATACCGGACACTAAGAAATAAGGCATAAAGCATACAAATAAATAAACTCTATGAATTCTTTTTCAATTATTAAATGAAGGTTAAAAGTAATTTTCAGTAACTTGTCGAATAAATTGTATCGTTACATAATATTCCAACTTGCAAATCTCGACCTATTATCCATATATGAATAAAAATTTGTTCTAGAGAGACCTTATCCATAAGATTTTCAAAATAAATAAGTCCGCTAAACCTCACATCTTACTCATCGATTTAATATGCATTACCGAAACAATATACTTAACACCCGTTGTTAAATATATTATCCGGATTCGCTGGTACATCTCCTCGTTGGAGGAGGCAGCCATAAGTTCACCATGGAGAAACAAGAAAGAGAAACTCGAGCGGATCACCACTGACTAATAGCTTGTCTTCCTGAGTGATACTTGACATGGAAAGTGCAATAGAGATTCTGACGATATGTGGTAGAATGTAACAGGTAGAACAAAAATGTCTGCGTCGACACTATAGACAAACAGTAAAATTATACCTACTGCAATTTAGCATATCGCCAAGCATTTCATTAGGGTGCCGAATCAATATTACTTTCTATTTAACATTATTATTATTATTATCTAATTAATTTAAGAATATACAGATAGAGGAATCGCTCATGTAAAATTTCCCTCCGAGCGTAGCAGATTTTGCGTCCTCTTACTACGGAATCTTAACGAGCCCCCTGCTGGTTTGCTAGTCGGAGAAAAAATATTTCTAAATTTGTCTTTCCATGCGTTCGTTTTATCTTCTATTTACTTTTTTTTTCAAAGTAGAGGACTCAGCATTGGAGAGAATCAGTGGTATCTTCGGGGCGGGCTCGTTAGATAATCCCATGGCACGAGTCTCCCCTCCATGTGCGACTCTGAATCGCGTTGAGGTGACCGTAAAGATGGCAAAGATAGCTGGACTCGAAGTTACGGCTCTACTTTATCTTTATTACGTTAAAGTACATACGTCCGAGTGGAGCGTTCTCATGGACTGTCTCGATCCTCAGGATAGTTTAAGGCGAATCTTTCAAGGAATACGACTGTGCGAAGTCGCCGAATCCCATCTTACCGCGATGGTAGGAGATGCCCGAATGGTTATAAGGTGCCACGGTTGTTAGCTATCGTGGGCATAAGGGAAGAATGTATCGGTGAGTTAGGGTCAAGACTGGATTCCGTGGGGCGAGGCTGCTTCTTTGCTGGCTCCAAGTCTACAAGGTCTTCGATACCTCATAAATTACCGCTCTGTGCTCCATTCGCCTTGGCCACTGTCTCCTGAAAGATACACTCTTTCCAACCCATCCAACTTTAATATTCGAAGTAACGATGTATTTTTAACTACCTATTAACATCTGTTGATATCAATCTCTGATGTCAAATTTGAATGGATTTGTCACCCCAGACTATTTATACTAAAAAGAAATCATAATTAATTCTAGTCATTTGAATTTGCTAAAAATTACGTCAAGCTGGATAGAGATGGTATTTTCTATTACATTTAATACGATAACAGACAATTATTCAATAATTTTTCTTCACTAAGCATGTAGTGGATATTTATATTCTTTATAAAATAATTGAATGCGCACCTTTAATAATTCGGAATATAGATGCGAGTACTTATCAACTCAAAATATAAAAACTCGTGGTACTATTAAGACGCGTATCACGATCAATCAAAAATTCCAAATTATATTTCTATATCAACCCGTAGCCTAAATTTCCCAATGTTCCTTTGTCTTGACACACCTATAGGCCTAGAACTTTAATTCGTTGTTCTAAAGAAGACGATAATTAAATTATAAATAATAGCAAGCTTATAAATTTAAAAAATATTTTCAACAATGACGCGAATAATTAAACTCTTATTTGCTTTAATTTCAATATCATAGAAATACGTGTAAGTACCTACTAGATGAACTATATAGAAATCTTGTTACAACGTATATCGACGTTTAATATTAATAGCATTTAACATGGTCAATAGGCTCACGTCCCGCTTACATACTTTGTATAAATCTAAACCCTCTTCGAATGAAGAATTTAAATAGATTTCTAAGTAGCGAAGAGAACCTGCAGTCTCCCGTGGATCACTGTATAAGTATTATATACAGATACCCAGTACTTGCATGCAGTATGCCAGCACGTACCTGTACTCTTCGTACCGGTACTCCGCTCCTCTGGCCTCTCGCGTCTTCGCTATGTGTATTTATGTCTTCTAGTCCCGGAGATCGCTCCAGCACACCGAGCACCATACCTCGACATATCTTTAATTGGTTCATTATCTAAATAGCGGTGCATTGTTTGCTATTGCGAATTGAAGTCGTTCTTAAGCAATAGGTATATACGCTATCTTGCATACCATAGGCATGATTAAGTAGATACTGACAATGTTATCGGTAACTAAGGGTGTGAAAATTGCTTCATAATTTTTTTCTCACCTTCTAATGGCATAAATCATCAGTGTTATCAAATGAATTCAAGATTCAATTATTAAGGAGCGAAATTGTGGAGTTTGTGTAAACGCCTTGGTATATTTGGAACATTTTCATATAAACAGTTTTAATCAACACGAAAAAATTTTCATTTCGTATTTTCTTACTTCATTTGAAATTATTTATATTATTTAAGTTGTGATTAAATGATTTTTATACTCAAATCCATGTTTTTTATAATTCTCGTGAATAGAGATTTAAAATTCTAAGTTTACGATCCTCTGAATAAACGGGATACATCGAGAGTAATTGATATCGGTTTTAATAAAATGTTAAATTCCATCAAATGGAATTGTTACAATATATTCGTAAAAAGTCATTAGTACGATCAAGTCATATATTTACGAGATACTTCATTTTTTAATAAAACTAAGTCAATGACTCAATGAAAGATCGTATGAGTACTGCTCGGGAATTTTTCAATGGCTACCAAGTTATTATCGATGCGAATATTCACATGTTGCCGTCCGAAGCTTTATACATGTCCCTATTAAATTTGCGTGGTACTGTACCGTAAGTACTTAGATATAGTCGGTTCATGAGTTCAATGTGTTTTTTTACAGATAAAAAATGTATTAAATAAGCCATACGAGGCTCTACATATAATTTTGGTTACAAAGTATGCAAGTACATGATTTTGCACTGAAATATATTTTAACATATATTTACTTTATTATAGAAACCCACATATGATTTGCTAAAGGTTGCATTGTCAAAAAACGCATTGAGCTCTTGCATCGACTATACTTGACAACTACATGATTGCGGTACTTCACATTGGCATCAATCGGCTATCAATTTCACCGATATATTAGCGTCAGTTGCTGTAAATTGGGTAATAGATTTCCGAAGTATTGATATTGCGTAGCTCACATCGAACGTAATTATCAAAGCCACGGCGTGTTGCAAAGGGGGAAACAATTCTTATGGAATCATATCGCATGCCATAGGAAAGAAATTCGCTAAAATAGATAACAACTTATTAAAATAATTAAATACATGCCTCCAACGCCTTAAAATATTAATCGACGAGCTCCGGCTCGTGAGACGGAAATCTTGACAGTACAGGGATGTGACTACTCGTTATGACTATAGTTTGAGTATACTGGGCCTGGTTCAGACCCTTCGGATCTCAGTACAAGTGAAACCAAGAATCACAGAGATATCCCTCGTTAATTGTTCATAAATAATCATTGTTCATTGTTAAGTGCATCGATTCAGCTATTAGAAAATATAAGCCCATATTCACAACTCGCTCTTAAAGTCACCAACAGAGTCGCTTGTAGTTAAAAGTCATTAAGAAAAAACTTAAAAGCGCGCTATTAGCACTAAAAGCGAGTTCTGAATACGGGCTATACTCTTTACCACTTTTCATACGAAACTCTATGTTCCAAGTCCTAACTCTGGAAAAGATTTTAATCTGCCCGGTATCAGAATCTATCCTACCAAAGATTCTAGATATTTTGGGAAGTAGCATCCTAGTCATTCCTTCAACTGAGTGGAGTAGCTACAACACACTCTTAAAGAAGAACCTAGACAAATGTTTGTATCTAATGTATTCTCATACTCTTTGAAGAAGGTTCTGCTTTATTTCTCAATATTTTTGTTCATGCTATGACTCACTATAATTCTGCTTGTTATTGTTCTGAAAGTTTGATCGTCAATGCTAAAATCTTCTCTATGCGGTGTATCGTTCTTTGTACTTTCGTGCAGAGAAATAATGTTCCTATAGAAAAATTGTCATAGCCCAAGAAATTTAAAAGTACAGAGTACTACAATTTAATATGTAAGATATTGTCGATACTTTATAATAAAATATCGGTCACTATGGTGTCTATTTCTTCAATCAACGTATGGGAATTGTATTATATATTATTGTAATTATGATAAATGATCTTTTAAAGATAAGAAGTAGAGGAATATAGTGTTAACAGAATAGCAATATACATATTTCTCTCTGAATACGACTACTGAAACATTACTGGTCTGAAGTTGATAAGGAATTATCGGGACAAGAGGGACGCATGCATTTGCGCCATGTATTCGCCATAGCGAAATAAGCATTAGCTTTTTGCAAGCATATATGCAAGAATAAAGCATTGATTGTGTACATCTATAAAAACTTAATGCAATCAAATGGAAGATTGAATTATTTGAATCAGACGTATGCGGTCAGGTGCATTTGGTGCAAAACATTATATTATATTTGTGGTTTCAGAAGTATAGAATTAAAATGATATTCTAATTTTAAAAATCATGGATAATTCAGTAAAATTACAGTAAAGCGCAAATTACTTAAGCAATTTTAAAGATTAACTACAAGAATTTCGTAAATCCACAGAGACGGAAGAGTAATTAAAAAGCTGTTACTCAGGACGGATTAAACTCAGAACGCGAGAAGCGTAAAGGGAGTGGCGGAAAAGGGGGCAGTAGAAGCTAAAGGATAGGAAAGTATAGTAATTTGATAGAAGTTAGATGTTAACTTGTGGAGAGTCCCGGAGCCATGAAAATCGAACGAGATGCTAATATTCTTCGAGAAGAAGTTCTAGTTCCGTGTAAACCGCTTATATCAAAGTTCAAATAGCATTACGTGACTGGAATTTTCATAGTCCATGAAGAATTCACGATGAGCCGACAATATATATGCAGAATTCAAGAAACAGATAAAAATTTCGTTACAGTGCACGAATTTCAAAATTACTGGCAGAATCCCAACGAACATAAATAAATAACTTTACACAGGACGAATAGAGTGAAAGGTTGTAATTTAAATTCACGGATACATTGTATTCAATCGATTTCTCAGTCCAATATCTTCTGTTCCAAGTATTATTCTACGAATGCAAAAATAGCCTAATTGATCGTAACGATGTGCATGAAAAATATCAAGACGTAGCGGCCGGCTGGATTAATAGACATGCTATTGCACGTCGATAGCAAGAACCAAAACTTTAAAAAAGTAAAACCATCGATTGAGATCCGTTCGTATTTCGCCATTTAAACAGCAGTAGATGCGATAGAAGTTACAATTTATGAACATCAGAGTTATGAGCCTATCTCAATAAAAGTTTCTTCCTGTCTATTTTACTGGACTGCGAATTTCCGATCTTTTCTAACAATTGAGCCGTTGCCGAGTTATGAGAAAAAGATAGACAGTGCTTCGTGTGACGCCTGTGACAAGGAAACCTTACTAGACCAAAAATCGTCACATTTTACCTATACCCTGTTCGAACTAAATTTGGCGCAAGTGACGTAACGACAGTAAAGAATGAATCTAAATTTACATGGTAATGTGAAATCTAATTTGACTTAGCGTTAGGCATTAGCACGAACAAAGTGTAGATCACTCTGTACATCAATCTTGTGCTATTCTTGTCCCTCACCTTGGCAATAGCTACCCCCCCCCCCCCCCATGTGCAGTGCAGTAATATATGGTCTAAGGATCGACTAAATACCATTTACAGCACACAGGCATCCATTTAACACATAATGAAACATTATTTCCCACTAATATCAACCGTCATTACTATCAAGCATCGATGTATGTAAATAGTTTAAATGATTCCTGGCTACATAGACTTTCATCATACTACACAATTTCTATCATAATAATTATATTCAGTACATAACAGAAACCCTTTATATAATTTTGCTAACCTACCAAAAGTGCTGCTTGGTAGCGATAGAAAATCATTTTAAATATTCTTAAAATATATTTTACAAGTGTTATACAAGCTAATAACGTTAGAGTTATTGCATAATCTGTAGGCATATCATGTGCGTGATTCAAATCCTAAAGGGAGGACGTTCGTTCTATCGGGCAATGCTTTTTATACGTAT
This sequence comes from Trachelus tabidus, assembly GCA_030142655.1. Lineage (NCBI taxonomy): Eukaryota > Metazoa > Arthropoda > Insecta > Hymenoptera > Cephidae > Trachelus > Trachelus tabidus. The sequence continues at coordinate 171,812 of JARQTI010000484.1, forward strand.
ACAGTAAGAGCATTACAGTTGTAGCGGTACAAAAATGAAGAAGATTGTAGATTTCCGTAATAAGAAAAGCGGTAGTTTATCGTATAATGGTTTACTTGGCTCAGTCAGACGGAAGATAAATCTGAACCGTTAAGTTTAATTAACGCAACAGACTGGGTGAAAAGCAGGCTTTATAGCAGGAACGAAAGCCCGTGCCACGAGTGTCCTGCGCCCTGGATGCATATACATAAGTATCTATACCATATGTAAAAATGTATATAGATATATCGCGTAATGGTAAATATACGGCGGCAAAACTCGTCAGCAAGAAAGTTCATATAACATCGGATAACCGCACCGGTTCAATTAACCGTGGTGCAATGACATATTTTATAAGTTAGGGTGCTCGGCAAAGCCGACGCTTCAGGCAGCATGGTCTGCATAAATCATTGGGCGAGTAAAGAACTCGCGGCTTGTGGATAAAAATTCCGAGAGAAGTAGAGCATAAAACCATTATGGCTCGCCATAGGTAGCCAGGTGAAATAAATTACGGGGTGTCAGAAAAGTTATCGGAATGTCCACCATACTCTATACCGTGCACAAATGTTCGTACACGTGGGAGAAGAGTCGTATAAACGTATTAAGCCATTAGCCCTTTCCTCCCCTCTTATTTGCCCATGGGGAATTTGTTGTCGAATTTATAAAAATAAAAGTAAAAATATTTCTCATAAGACGCAGTTATATATGATACTCTGGATTTATTATAGCAAAAATATTACTTACTTATGCATGTGCAATATATGCAGGAATGTCTTATATGTATTCTGTATAGAGTTCGAAAATCTTTACATATATTTTTTTATGAACGTTCGATATAGAAGATTACGGGTTCCTACAAATTTCTGCAGGTGTCAAGTTTCCTATAAATTTTGTAATTATTCTTAGTTACATGTTTAGGTATTATTAATAATAATTAAAATTTTAAGGATTCACGATTTATGGTTGCTAATTTCAATGACAGTACAATGATATTCGTGAATATTAAATGTTATCTGAATATTTTGTAACGCGAAAAATGAGAAACAATGAGACTTATTGGTTTTTTATTTATCACTGGTCTTATTTATTCTGGTAGGATGATCAGCTTCTTATTATTTCTATTCATAAAACGATATACATACCCCGACATATATGCTGCATTTAAGTACGGTCAAACGTTACGATAATGAAAAATATTAACGTGTCCTTTGCCTGTAGAAATAATTAAAAGGCGGCTATCGAATAAACGAAATTATTTTTAAATTTTCGAAATTGACATCTAAAATTAAGAGTGAGCATTAGATTTACCAGAAATATAATAAAGAATAATTTGTTTGTTACAAGAACGACTGTCCTCTTTAGAATTTGTATAGAACTTTTGAGACGTTCGTTCTATGATTTTGTGTGAGAATTTAATAAAAGCTAAAAATGTTCAAGACCTCTGGGAGCTTAAAAAAACGACTTCACGTGAAGAATTTATACAGTGTCGTTGACCCTCCCTGTCAGCTACTCTTGTGGCACGAGAGCAACATTCGTCTTTTCCCGAAAACGTGAGGTCGTGAGTCCCGCTAGCAATAAGAGACTTCTGCACAAATAATGAGACTTCTGGACTGGAATACTAATAGTACAATTAACTGGCTTCCTAGTAGTTGGAAATTATAGAAGGGACATGCAACGGGAATACCTTTCCATTAACGGTAGAGCAAAGATGATTGACTTTGGTACGTTAGAAAGCATGTTCAATCCTTCCCGAAACCGTTTTTAAACAATTACGATTTCCTACGTACAAGCTTTGCTTATAATTATCAATATCTGAAGTTCGTAAGCGCACCAAAAAATAAAATATAACATTCCTAGATAATATCTTAGATATCCATTTCACTACAACTGATTTACACGATTGCCTGATTACCCATTTCCTAGAAACCCACCTACTTCTAACATTTTAATATCGTAATGTTATTAGCACTGGACTTTGTAAACGGATACGCGAGAAGCTCGTGCCGAATCGATCCATTTGGCGTGCTTGAAGATAGATAGGATATTTGAGGGGGAAAAGAATGTAAGAGGATAGTGAGATGCTGAAAAACTGTACAAGGAGGAGAAGGCGGATAGAGGGGAAGAAGACACAGAAAGACGAGAATATGCTATATTCTGTCTAATGACATCGTTTCCATAAGAACGAGACTTTTCCTTTTAGTGCAATTGACAACGTGTCTCAGAAAAGCATCAGTAAAATAGCAATAGAAAATAACAACGGAGATCAATAAATGAAAAATTCCCTTACACAACGTAGGAAAAAATATTAATTTATCTAAATGAAACTAAAAAGAAAACTATCGGAAGCGAATTTTAGAGAATGTCAGTAGAAACTGAAAGACGGACTAAGAAAGAAGGAGAGAAGGAGAGGAGTTAGACGGTTACTCTATGTGGGGATAAAGGCTGGACCACGATTAGCATTCTCTCATGAAGGAATGTGCTGGTCGTGTCACGTCAGCCGGTGATCGGTGTGAAGCCGCCTTCTCCTTCTCATTCTTGTCCTCGTCCACATCATCGCTCTCCTCATTTTCATTCCCGTACTTGTTCCTTGGTAATACTCGAAAGTCCTTGGAGTTCCCGCCCTGCTCACTCCCCTTGTAACCCTTTTCATTTATTTCTACACTAGATGTAATTAGACGTGGATTTATGTACTTTGTACATTACCTCGATTTTTATTCATTTGGAGGTACAACAACGTGCAAAGTTTAAGAGAGTCAAAGCACTGTGAGGTGTGTAAGAAAGTCATGCGACTGATTATGTAAAACGGTAATAGTAGAATTGAAAAGAAAAACAATTTAACAGAATTAAAAAAACCAATGTAGAATGCAAACGCGTATCGTTGTAACAAATTCTCAAAGAAAACCCGATAATGTGCCACAAGGGGGCACCTCAAAATATTATTTTTTGGACAAGTAACTATAAAATTACCTAAAAATGTATGATAGTGACGTCATATTCATCTAAAATATTTTCAAGGAAGGGCAAATCTATTGAAAAATATTTTTTAGGCAGGCTAGCAGTGCTATCTCTCGTAAAAAAAGGCCAGACGGCGTTTTCTTTGAGCATTTGTTACAAAAACTGTTATATCTGGCTATTAACGAATGAATATAAGACTCGTGGGATTGGTGGACTCGTCTAACGGCTCTTGTATCAAACTTGACATTCGTGTCTTATACTCGTTCGTACTGGATAGATAAAATACTATTCTGTTCCAAAATGGTAATTTTTAACGCCAATGGAACATCTTTGCCAATAATGAAATATTACCTGTCAGTATTAATTTAACGTAGTGGGATTAATGTAAAATCTACCTGCATTTACTGCCGTTAAATGAAAGAAAAATATTAATTCTTTGTATCGGAAAACATGAAAAAACTTAGAAGTCAATTGATTTTCGATTAACAACATTATGCAGAATTCATAGGATTATATCAACAAATGATCACAATACCTCCATTGTTAAGTACGTCTTTGACAACATAATATTCTATACGAGATTCCGATTTAAAAACTTCTTTTTTAAATTACCGAAGCTATAATATACGTATTTAGCGCATGATTTATACCAACAATACTTTTCCGTTCGATTTCTACCAACCGCCAGGTGTTACGAACGTTGACATTCTTCAATTTCGTGATGTCGAATCATCATACGAGGAGTCTTAATGGCATAAGGTAGGAATATTGATGTGGACTGCGGTTTGTTAAATTTTATGTTTATCTTTTATGATATACAGAAAGGTTTCGTTCAGCAGCTGTTGGATATTTTGGAAAGGTACAAATTGTCGACACGGATAGTAAGTTAAAAATGAAGGGGTAAACAGGTTTGCCGAGAGGCGCGACCGTATGGTTTCAGTGCTGCTCTTGGAACTGTCATTACATCATTTATAAACAGATATTGATTGTGAGGTTAACTGCAAATCATACTGTTTTATATATATTGGAAACTTCATTTTTTCTATAAATGCAAACAGGTTTGATTGAATGGTTTGCCCGGATATTTTGATGTAGACGTTTTACGTGCACTAAACGAAATCAATCTAAGATGTTTTATAGCGTCGAGTGGTAAAACTAAATTGAAAGCAAACGTCAGAATTAAGGGAACCCCTTGGTTTGTAGCAATGAAAAAATAGGCCTTTTTGAGAATTTTTTTAACGTAACAACCAAACGTTGGATCGAATTGAAAATTCACAGGTTTCTTCATTAGTGTTTACAGAGTATCCATGTACTTCTTATAGTAAATATACATAATATATATATGGTTTTGATTAGGGTAGCAAAGGAGCATCTACTTTAAGCATGGTTAAAATTTTAATAAGTATTGATTGAATGTCAGCTGGTCAATTTATAATATTTAAAATTTAAGTCGATCGTATAAACAGTTTCTGAGAAAACACATAATTTTTGGAGAAAAATGCGCTTAAAGCTTTAGAATGAATTGTCAGGTGCATCAAAAAATTTTTTCTAAATACGTTTCATTTCATAATATTGAAACCTAAGCCTTGAGATTTTTTGCACGATTTACAAACAATAATGTAACTTTATTGCAGCAAACATTGAAACGAAAGGAATTAATCGATATCCATGCATGGCATCGATAATTATATCCTTATCACAATCATACCACTAACTCTCAATTTAACAAATTTCGAAGAATCTTATTTCCAACATATTCTCGATGCATATAATTTTAAGAAAATTAAAAAAAAATCGAATTTTTCAACCCCATAAGCCAGACTTAGATAATATAGCTATCCAGATGCATCAATTTTATGGATTGTACAGTTATGTAATAGGATACGCTCCATTTTGCCTTCGGTGATATTAACAGGAAATCGCATTGAGGAACAGGTTTGATGGCGTCCTAATATTACAAAACTGTATAGTTTAAATATATCGAGTATCATAAATAAACTAAGATTCACGCCCGGAGGAGATATTCTACGGCAAGCCACTACACGTGTGTAAATTGATAACTGAAAGTCACGAGGTTGTTATAGGATGGTTTAAGGTTATCTTCCGCAATAAATTTATTCATACAGTACAACGTCATTGGCACACGAAATATGAGGAGCGAGCGGGGGCAAAAGTCAGGACTTGAAAAATTGGTAACATCTTTATAAGAAAGATTTGCGACTTACGATTGGAGAGTGTACGGGAAATTAAAATGTCCTGAGAGAAGTTGCCATTTGAGTCGATTACAAGGAAAAGTTCTCTAGTTCAGTTTTCAGAAGTTATATTACGTTACAAAGTTATTCTTTCTTCTTTTCTCGGTTTCTTTGTCTTTATTCTATTTTTTCCTATTTCCCTATAACAATACACAGAGAGTAATGCCAACCGCGAAATGACGGCCATGGTTCGTGCTTGGAAATTTTTCCATTTATGCAATTTTTTTCCAAATCCACTCCTCATCATATTATCAATGAGACAACTGACCCAATGGAAAATTCGAACAGAAATACTTTTCCTCTACTTGTATCTTCTTTCTTGTATGCCGTTCGTCCAGGACATTGAAACTTATTGGGTTCTTGTACTGTATATTCCGAAGCAAGCAAAATGAAGATACTTTTTTATACGAATAACTACGCTGACCATACCCAGAGACAGATACACGTGTGCTGGCTCGGTCAATGGCGGACTATTCGAGTGAGTGCCACGGACTGAATTGAAAATCACTCACCCACTGAATACAAATCACTTCCTCGTGCACGCACCGTCCACTTCGCTTTACTATAGCTTTGTGACGTGGTAATTTATTTTATAGATAATCGATTCGAAAAGGTATTCTTGAAGAAGTCCTTACACAGCGTTCAACGCGTGCCTATGTGAATAATTGGATCATTATAAATTATATGTAAAAGAATGGTTGTGACGTAGAATCATGTCAATAAAATCTGTAGTACATAGGAGGCATAGTGGGAAAAAAAAGTGTAAAGAAATTTTAAATCTAACGAGTCAGATAAGTAAAAATAATGTTAAGATTTTCAAATTTTTATTTATCGTTAACTTTACTTTTCGCAATTTTAAATTCCTTCGAGAGTATAAGAAATACGATATTTAATATAGGCTCCGGAAACGCAATAAAAATATTATAGGTATTTCTGAAATTTTAATTATAAAAATATGCTAGGAAGATCAAATTTCGTGCCAAAATTCCTTCTATTCTTGTTTGTTTTCTCTCGTTTTAATATTATCCGTGTAGGCAAATGCTGATCGATTATACTGTCGAAAGCGGTATCGTGCACAGGGGATTTGGATCGTTTGAAACAACTCTGAAAGATACGGCGATCGAGCATACTATAAAAGTACACGAGCTTTTATTGGTCATGAGGGATTACAATATGATTTCTGGAATAAAAGTAAAAAATACAGTCACGTTTGAATTTCCATGGAAAGCACCAATGTTAGAAATTTAACTAAAATTCTTTATTTTGATATTTCTCTAAATTTGTTTGCTTAATTCTATATCATGTGTGGATTTTTTTGTCAATTTTGTATAACTAAAGTATTTGCTTTCGCCATGCCTTGTACTTGGCCGAACAATATCAATAAAAAATATCTCACGAGTGAATGAGATATAATTATGTTTAAATGTCGATAATTTAGGAAACGCTAAAGAGAAATAAAGAAAAATTTTTAAATATAACAATATAGGTACAAAGTGTTTTTTAAAAAATATTAAATGATTGATCGTTTACACGTATAAAAGTTAGAACTTTTAATTTATGTTGAAAACCTTGAAGACGATGATGTGCCAGAACAGCATTACTGCTATGCACGATTGTGAGAAACATAAAAATAAACAATTTAAAATATCTTGGAAGTCATTATCACTAAGGAGGATGAATAGTAATTCTTTTAGAAGTTGATGACGGACCATAATAAAAGACTGAATCAATCGATGTACTCTTAAAATAAATACGGACGATATATCTTCAAGGACTCTGACGATAATGACTATACGTGTAAGGCTCGTCAACTATTTTTGACAAATGTTTCGAAGTCGATGGTAATTCGTAATTCATGATTGCACGAAGAACCACCATACGATGTTAGAATAAACCTATAATGAAAGTAAGCTCGCGGATCTCATGGTTTCATTGATCACAACCATCAGTAAAGATGCTTAAAGATATTTTTAAGGTGCATCAGGTCGATGACAGTCCAAGTAGTCAAGAGTGGAAGCAAAATGACTGTACAAACAGGAGAGGAGCCTCGCGAATGCATACGGGATACTGTTAACGCGTGATGCAGGTCGCCAGACCTGTTTCACATTGGATTATTCCTTTTTCACAAGGACTATTTAAGTAATGTCTTTTAGTTTGACAGACAACAAGCCTTGTTAAAAAGCCAGCACGCTCCCAGAGGCGGGATGGGCAGCTAATCAACTGGGTGGAGATCGCACCGTGATAACCACCGTGATAATTCCGAACTGTTACACACCATAGCAAACTTCAAGGTACAGTATAGAATAGGCATATAGCGCAAAATCGGAGAGTACAAAGCTCTGGAACTCCATTGTGTTGTCACACCTATAAGAGCTTACCACAAGAGTATAACCTCAACAGAGCTTAAAAGTATCGTCCACCCACAATTGTTGAAAATACACCATAGATCCCAGAATGAAGAAGTTGACGATATCAGAAAGTGTAGGTATAACGAATTCCCGAGAGACCAAGCGTTGTCCCCTAGTTCATATCAATGAAACTGGTTCCTTGTATTATTTATTACATCCGCGACTTTTCAGTAGATCCAAAGCGTAAATTTCTTTATCGTTTAGAGGGATAGCCGTAAAATATATCCCAATGTTTCATGAATTAACGTCGATCCTGTAACTTGCTGATACTTCAAAAATAATTTGGTTATTTTAATATAAATTAACTACGTGCCTGGAAAATATTGTTTTATTTTACAAACCTAATGAAAGAGATACGTATATGAAATTTCAAATAATCCGATACAGATAAGATAATTCATCGATTCTTCTTGATTCAATACGCTGCCAGTTACATAGAAGTAATTGTTTAGCCTGCCGAGATGCTAAGTGATGACCTATTACATCAGTGGAAACAATTTGGATGTTGGACTAGTCGTTGGTTACGTTGAGGTGCTGCGAATACAGATAATGCAAAAAAAGAAGGAATATATATTCAAATACAAGGGCTCGTGGCCATATCGTCGTGGAATCTCTTTTTTTCCCTTCCTGCTTCTTGCGTCCTTTCTCCCCGGGAGGAGATTTTAATATAATAAATGTCTTACAAGAGCCGTCTTGGCTTCTCGGTAGGATACACTACTTGGTATCGTTTGTCATTTTTATTTTCACACGCACCACCACTAATTTATAAACGTATAGCATATATTTGTTAATTCCTTATATTCGCAACTTTAATTAATATAAACATCTAAACTTGCACATACATACAATAAAGTCATAAATTTCTAAATGTCATGTGTTTCGTTACATAATCGTGATATCGTACACTCTAAACTTAAAGGAGCTTCGAAGCCGCTATTATTATTCGTACATACGCGAAAAAGCCTTCGACGAATCGAAGGTGGAATAATCACTCGTACGAATACGATTGATTTAAATTTATTTGGGCTCCCAAAAGAAACCGCGATACATTATTGCCGGCGGGTGCTACAAATTACATGGACTTAATTGCACGGCAAGAGCCGACCGTTACGTATACAGCGAGAAACCAAACTGGTCTGTCCAATAGGAAGTAGAGGGTAAATGGAGGGGTCGGTCTAAAGGACAGCAGAGGGAAACGAAGGGAGGCAGTAGGAGCGGAGGCCATGGTAAGCCCTGTAACAGTCACTCCGACGATGGGGACGAGACGAGCTCGCTAATGCATGTTGATTGCCTGGATAATTAAAATGGATGCCGTTGATACAATCCTCTCTTCCAATCGCTGGACCTCATCATTCACGCGGATTTGTGACTCAATTCTACCCGGATTTCCCGGTTATCCCCGAGTTATCTCAATTCTGATAAAAAACATATCCTTGGGAACTTTAAAGAATTTATTAAATTATTTCATAAAATGTCAGCAGCAACTAATCAGTAATACAATCAGATTTTCATATCGTCCGTAATTCAATATTATGATACCGTAATTTCGAATATAGGGTGTGATTATAAAAATTTCATATTTTTAATTATATTTTCCACATGTGTTCCTGAATATTAGTTTTTTTTTTTTTTTTAGTGAAACCATATTTTTGAGTATCCTTTTATTTCAAAATATGTCATGTCGATATATCGTTACACCCTGTATCAGAAATATAAATGAGCTTCGCATTTACAGTGTTGTCGATATGAATGACGAAACAAAATTTTATTAGCAACAATATAATTTAGTAGATATACGTAACTGAATAAAACTGTAATATTATTTTAATAGAAAAAGGATGACTCATTTAACCTTAACAAAGAATCTCTAGAGGATACTTAGAGAAACCATAACCCCCTTTTGAGAATTCTCTGTATCCTTTCTTATTTTGTGGTTCCTTGGAAGGTTCGGCAAGCGTGTCGAAGTTAAGGTCTTTGGCTCCTTAGCGTGGGGGCTTTGCTTGAGAAGTGAGCCTACGAAGATCCTTGAAGGATAAGGATACCGACTGTCTAATTAAACGCGCAAACAAATGCCCCTTTCCACTTCCAGTCCGCAGGCCCATTACCGTGCACAAGCCCCTCGATTTTATCGGCCGATAAAGGAGCCCCTGAAATATTTCAGTAAAATAAATGCACCAAACGAGTTTGCTAACACGTTCGCAATAATGACGAAATTCTTGATCGTGTTGGTTAGGCTGTCTGATAAAAAGAATTCTCAGAATCATTTCGTGCGAATTAGGTAAATTTTACCTATCGATAACATCGTCTTTTCGTAGTTGTACTAGATTTGCAAATATTAATGTATCACGTTAATAAACATTGTTTATATACAATTACATCAAACTAAAACTTTATACTACATTATAATTCTTGCATTACTACATCTCTTTGTTCCCGATAGAAACATCATAACCTTACAGCACTCTATAGCCGAACGTATATAGTTGGCACGTAAAGTTCTAACTAGAAAAGAATAAAAAATCATGGATAACTCGAACGTTTCCAAGTACAGAAACGATCTATGGCCGACAAGAGGCAATGGGTATTTCGCAAGATAACATGGAGGCACGGTGTTTGCATGGATATATTTATGGAGGAGAGCATCACGATTCAAAGGTGAATCGACCCTTTTGATTTTCATGTTATCGTGACTCATAGACCAGCAGAACAATTTAAACGGCATCATCGGAAACTCTCAAAAGTATAATATACAAAGAAGCCCCCGCAGTTATAACGAAGCTAGGATTTTCTCCGGCCTCCCAAGTTTCCTCGAACATTTTCATATATCGCCCACCCCTCTTCCGGCCATCCTCTCCTGACCAATCTGCCACTGTTCATTCCTACTTCAAATAAATCTTCAAAAAAAAAAAAAAAAGAAATTCAAGCTTCGAGGTTGACTACAACTTGAGATCCGACTCTCCCACGCAAATCCAGCACGTAGACGCAATAATAAGGCTATAATCTACGTAGGCAATTGCGAGGTTCGCGTATCAGCCCTCAGATAAGTCATCTCAAGGAGGAATCAGAGTAGAGCTTTACGAGCGTAGAAAACTTTTCAACGTCATAGAAATTCTGCGATACATAATATCTATACATTATGTTTGTACACCCGTGAGGGGTCTTGTTCGCGTATATAACGACGAAGTAAACGTCTACACATATCAAACTTTACACGTTTCTTTGCAAGCCTGAGAGATCTTCTTACCGTTTGACAGAAGAAAAAATAAAGGAAACAGACAGTGCGGAATTCGTATGCTACGGTGGAATCGTATTAACTTTGTAAGAAACTTTCAATTCTACGTACTAGACAATGAATTTTGATGTTAAGGTTCGAAACTACATTCGCTTTGGCTGTTTTTACGATTCCTCCGTAGCGATGCCATATAAACGCTTACCGTATTTTGCATAAGCTATGACTTAAGACACAGTTGTTGTATCTACGGTTTACCGTGTAACAGGTATAATACCACCCCATAATACTGGGTGAGTCTCTCATTGCATGTATCAGCCGTTAGAAGGGTAAAAGATGAAAGGGACAAGTTAAGTTTCTTAGATAATTCATTGGCTGTAAGTCTTGTGTCTTACGTCTCATCCGTCTGCCGTTTTCTGGCGAGCTTGCATTTTAATTTATTGTCCTAAGAGAATTTGTTACCCTCATATAGGTTACAGGTCAACGTGAATATTTACGCTATTCCGGTTACTTGATGAAAGTAAAGGTGACCCGTATAAAAAAATTGTCATCTATGTAGATCTGCGGTAGTTCTGAATAGGACATCTATATATAAAGTCTACTAACTGGGACGATTGTAGACTAGAATGTCGACTTTGCGATTCTGACAAAAGTCTATACCCAGTCTATGTAGATCTGTAATCTACCTACCAATTTACGTACACTGGGTATAGATTTTTCAAAATGCACATTTCTTAGTAATCCATACGTAGAAAAAGTCAAAATTGAGTCCAGAAAATCCACCTTGCCATTTAAATATCTACGTAGACCATTTAGTAAATGATCTATCAAAGTTGATTTGACATCTCAAGATCTACGTAAAACTTACAATCAATGGATTTTAATAGACCATTTATTTTTATTTGTTAATAATCTTCGTGCGGTAATCTCAATTTTTATCACGGAGAATATCATTTTTCTTGGTGGCCTGATTTTTAGCTGCATACAGATTTCGTATACCCTGTGCGCCATTGTCATCGAACTAAAAATGTATATGATGATCGAAACCGAGGAATCGCAAAGTCTACATTCTAGTATACAATCGTTCCAATTGGTGGACTTTACATGGATGTCCATGTAGTTATACCGTAGATCTAAATGGACAAACATTTTTTACACGGGGTGCGGACATTTAAACGGATTGATTATGGATTCATTGGCGTAGCAGTCCGATTAAATGAAATCTCATGAGATATCTTCATTGGTGTGTTCAGGAGTCAATATGTTACCGCTTTCTTTTTTAGACCTATGAATAAAAAGAAAAATAGCAAACGCATGCAGGGTGGATACGAAGACTCTAAAAAAACAAGAATATCCTCTGTTGTCTCTCTTAGAGAGTAAGAAGCCTCCTCGAGTGGACACCCTGTAGTGGAACTGCGCTCCAAACGACCAGACAACGATGCCTGCTTGTTCCTCAGGATTGGTGAGCAGAGGCGAGAAACATACGCCGCCTCCGCTCGCCGGACCTCGTAACATATTATTGACGTTCGAATATATTACATTTTGAGGAGCCTGTAGCCAATCGATGAGCAAAGCTCATGCAGCTGTAGGTATTTAACTTGAATGATTTTATCCGACAAGTTTCGTAACTTTATTAAACTAGAACGATCCTCGGTAACACTAGATCGATAAACAATGCTATTCATTGTATGGAATATTCCTTCTCACAGACATTTCACATGCCCAATTTTTTACTTGCACAAATGACTTATCCAGCATGCAGAAGTAGGAATTTTTTTTGAACAAATCAAAAACGGTTCTTATATTTAAAAACATATAAGCGTTACTTATCTACATGCTATATTGAGACTACTAACAAGGAGGAAAATGTAAAGTAGGGATTACTGCTAGAGTAATTGTTAGTATTTGGACAATAAGACATTTCATTTGACAATGACTACAGATCTAATAAGATTGACGAAGTCAACTATAGTTGGGCTGCAACATTACATTTTCAAGTTAACGAATTAGAGAAAGAGAGAGAAGAAATATCCAGTACGTAACATTGCTACGCTTCGTTTTAGGATACTCAACTTAAAATCAGTATAATATTCTTAATAGATTAATATATTTACTTTCATTAATACACAGCGTGTCGTAGAATTTATAAAACTTTGTATATTCCATCTATCAAAATTGAAGTCTGATTGTGGCAATCTGAATGAACGTCAACCGTGATTGTTACAATTACGATCGTAAATTTTAATAGAATTTTCGTCATTGATACTAGAGTTTATTATTCACCAACCAACAACCAATACTCTAATAATCACTTTTTCTGCGTATTGGTACTCGAAATTACCATAATATTGCAAATTAAGGATGTAAGACTCTAAGATGAAGGTACAATGCACCAAAAGTTCAAGTATGCGCATGGCGTTGTACACACGTGTGCGCGCCTGCTATTGAGAGGATGGAGGTAATGAGAATGATATATTGTTATTGGCAGAGCTATGGGCCAGCAGGGCCTGGCATATAATCCGAAGAACCAGAGGAACTTTTAAGTGCATGAATTTTAAATTATGCGTAAAAAACGTGAGATGACAGGACGTCGCTGCAAATCTTCGCTGTGCAAATTCAATAGACGAAAAATTAAAGCATTGTGACGTAGGTACTTATGCCGGCATTTCTCCATGTATATTAATTTTTCAACGAAATTTAGTACAAACAATATCGTTTCATTCCGAGGATAACGAACAAGTTGTAATTGTACGCGAGTAGTTTTCTCACTGAATCTAACTTTCCTTCGTAACCAGTTTCTTGGGAGACTTTTCGTAAGCGACTGTATAAGCTCCCTTCATTTTCACACGTCCACACGGGAAATTTTCTACTATGTACCTCGTTTCCATTCTGATATACATATACATATATATATCACAATGATACTCCTCCGCATTCTTTGAAGTTTCGTTTGAAAACAACCTGAATTATGGAAGCTCCATTTGAAAGACAACGTGGTGTTATCCTGGGATATATAGAGAATGCAACGTAAAATAATAGAGATATAGTATGTCTAGTATAGTGAGTCCAATAAAACACAATAACAAGAAACCCGACAAATATCGGTCGTTTATCAGTAATTTTTTTTTATAATTATCGACATATTTCTTCTAATAACATAACTGTAATAGTATACTGTATATCTTTAGCATCTGGATAATAAGCAATGAGAAATTCCGTTACGTTAAAGATAAGAATTAGTCATTATAGCAGTGCAATTGTGTAATATATGTATATTACATGATGGAATAGTTATATTTTCATCCTTTATCACATATTAACATCCTTCCGATTTCACTCTGATATTGGACAGAGATTCTTTTGCTGCTGTATACGGCCAAATGATCTTCTTACCGACAGCGCACAAGCGTTTTCAATATTTTATCGTATAACGAGAAATATATTCACTGTTCTAGCATTTAGTTGGAAGAGGTAAAAGGACGTAAGGAAGCAGAGACTAATGAAAAAGAAAGTTTTATCTTGACAGTAGTATTGTCAAAGCGTTCATATGTATCTGTTTCGTTACTGTGAAATAAAATCTCTAATTTCACCATTGTTACTCACAATCAGTTTCAGAATAATTGAATACAGTGAATAACGAGCACAGATGCTGTTAGAGACAACGCGAAACAAATCGCAACTACATAAACAGTTTAGAGCAGTAAATTTCGCACTGACGAGCTCGGTCTCATATTGCCTTTAGCTTGGCCTGTGTAAATGAATGAGATATTATATTTATCGTCATTTCAGAAGTGTAATTAAATAAGTTTTAATTTAATTGCCATATTCTTTATGAATTAAAAAAATTGATCGAGTATTACAAAATAAACTCGCCTAAATTTTTTCATTTGTTTCAAAAAGAAAGTCGAACATTAAAAAAAAATTCCTCTGATTTTATAATTAAATCCACTGCCAGAATGAAGTCTGACAATTTTCTGCGAAGCGCAAACTGACAACGCTCATCCACCTCTTCCATGCGCTCTCGGAGTCATTCTGCCTAGTACAAAAAGATTAGTCCAAGAGAGTGTAATAAAAGCATCTCAAGTAAGGTAGAAAGAGCTCGGCAAATAGCAATATGGAGCTCAATATGAGTTTTGTAACGGAACAATGATCTGCAACAGACTTCTGAAAGTTCCTACAGTTTCATCTTCTACGAAATTTCAGTTCATTCGGGTATCCTTTCTACTCTACCTTGTCTATATCTTCTGTGCCACCTTTATATTTTCTACCTTCGTCAGATTCTTAGTTCTTATATATTTTTCTCTACTCCATTCTTTGAGTTAATAGTTGTAGTTCATTAAAAGAGAACTTCGTTCTGCTCCAAATAGATACATACTTGGTACAGTATAGCTTAGTAAATGTAAAGTAGCACAGCAATACTATGCCAAAGTATCCAAGAACGGGATATCAGAATTAAATTACATAATAATTGCTTCACATATAATAGCTCTGTAAAGTTGGAATATAACTGACTTAGAAAATTATGACGTATTTCAATAATTTCATCTTTCAACTTTCTTATATCTCTGTAAATAGCGCCGGAGTATTTCAATACTCGAAGATTCTTGAATAAATTGGATCGTTATGCCTGAGAAGTTAAATTATTTTATAAAACGTGACGACGGATCGTGAAAAGAAGAATCAGTTATTGATAAAACAAAAGAATAGAAATTAACATCGTTTCGTTGAACGTGTTCATTATCTTATTTCTCTTATTCATTCATTTGATCATCTGGCTTTCAAGAAACTTTTTGATCGAAAGTACAAAGTATCATTAAATCAAGATCTGGTTAGTTCATGTTTAGGTTTTGTTATATCTTTTTAAGAAGTCGTCGATAATATGTATATTGTCTATTCATATCTTGGACTCGTTCTACAATGGGAATTTAACTCATTTACAATTAACAGAAAATATAAATACAACATGAAAGCATTACATAAATCGTATTACCCTGCCTACGTACATAATACTCTAAGCATACACGTTCAATGTTCTGAAATGTACTTGTAGACGATACATTATGGAAAAGTGTGTATTATTTGCCATATGAAGTATATCGATTTTTATATTGAAAGAACACTTGAAGAAGTATCATTCAATTCATTCGTTTGTATGGAGGTCCCAGATTAATGGTTGAATTAAAAATAAAGAAAAAGAACAACATTTATTAATGTCGCATAGAAATAAGCATTAATAAAAATTTCGATGGTTAATACAAAATTCTATTAATACTATTTTCAAACATATAATCCTAAGCATTTGAAGCTTACCGTTTTTTTGGGGGTCTTCATATACCTCTTTTTACTGGCTTATAGTATTCCATGTCAAATACTCTTAACTACGTCTCACCTGAAACAAAAGGAAAATATTGCTCCATTAATCATAACTGTTTATATAATGTTGACGAGTGATAAAACAATTCGCGATATTAGATCTTACAATTAATTCCAAAAATAGCAATTTCTATTAGGATGGATCATTAGATTGATGAATAGTTTTCAATTAATAATTTGAGCTGCATTTCTTCATACTGTACAAGGCAAGCATGGCTGTATTTACTATACTATAGTATGAAATTCTCCCTTTACATATTTTTAAATTTAAATTTCTAATTTACAGTTGAAACATGACAATCGATTACTGAATTTATGTATTGTTTTTAATATCGTTATGGGCAAGGAAAGAACTTTGTTCAAGTATTTATTCAATATTTCCAATATACGATGCTAGTAACATTTCAGTAAAATATTCATCAGGCAAACAGCCAGTATAGATGTTACAAAATTTTAAGTTTAAAAGTTAATTTGCCGTTGAGAAATATCCCGCGGAATAGAATTTGAGTTATCAAATACGTAAGATAGAAGAGAAAAACTTTTAAACGGAATCGAAACCTATGAAAAGAAAGCCTCTTCGATGTAGTTAAGACGTCGCTAATTTTCACCTGACCACGAGACAGACATACGTTGGACAGGAATTCTCTTAAAAATTGTCTTTCAGATTCAATCCAACGATACTACGTACGGGAATACCCCTTGGTAGTCAAAGCAAATTTTACGAGAATAACACGAAACGCCCTCATGTTTCCCAACGTCCCTATAAGGAGAACATTAAATGTTACCCAAGACAGGTTTCGTTTCAATTGCGATCATGACTATTCCTCAGAGACAATTTTCCCTCATAGCAGAATTCCAAGTCGTAACATAACACGATTTCATGTTACAACGACGAATCGGCTTAAGAATAACAGCAACAGCAAATTTCTAGGAACCATAAGAAAATGGACCACAGAAAATACATTTGCTCGTAGATCTATAGCATAAAATATATTTGAGAATATACCAGTAATATATATAATATAAAAGACAAGAATTGAAAATCTCGATTAAAAATAACAAAGCACAAGATTATTACAAACGAAACTGTTCAAAGTATAGCTGATGCAATAATTATCAATAAGAAGGATATATTCGATGAAATGACTGAAGAGAAGAAGCAGCAAAAGAAGAAGGAGGTGGAAGCGGAATGGAAAAGGTCGAAGCAAAAGGAAAGGAAAGAAAAAGGGTGGAAAAAAATAAATAAAACAGACGGAAAAAGAGAAGAAGAAAGCAGAGAGGAAAATGAAACTAAATACGGAAGTAAAAAAAAAAAGGCGAAAAACGATAGAACAAATATTTACTAAAATAGTAACAAAAGTGATAACAATAAACAAAATTGAAAGTAGCATAGAAATTAAAAGTGGCCATGGTGCAGCAAGAATAATAAGACATAGGTAATTAGACAGGGATAATGCTAGCCATGGTTTAGAAGATGAAATCTAAAGGCAGGAGGAACGTGTGGGAAACAGTATTGATAAATATAATGAGCCACTATGCTTACTGAATCTGATAAATAGACATCTAAATAATTCATGCACATAGTTAAAAAATATATTCCTAAATTAATTAAAAAATATAAGTTAAATACGAAATATTAATAGATTTTCTTATTGGAATTATTGCAGATCATTGATGATAAAGGAGAAAATGTTTACGGGTTGGTTCTTCAAACAGCTCTATTTCCTAATGTCGATAAAGAATACAAAATTCAGTCTCTTTAGCATTGACCCTTTTAAGATTGATAGTCATAGAAAGATGGCATCTCTAAAAGATATATTCCTCATGGATGGATTATGACTAACTATTATGATGTTCCTTACCTCCTTGATATTTAGTCATTTAGTCAAAATTATAAAAGATATTGTGGCAATGCACAGTTACAAATCCTAAGGTGATGATAAGACAAATCATAAAATTTGTCGCTGGCGTACTACATTTTCTTAAAGTGGTCCGTTTCGAAAGAACCACCTTACGTCATGTACTATTAGCTATTCCAGTCAGCGTTATTAAAGCTACACGAAGTCCCTACAGTCGGTACAAGACTTCAATTTGTTTTTTTGACAAGTAAAAATATACTTGATTTAATGAGTAAAATATGATATCTAGGGAATTCTTTTGTCTTGATAGTAATGAGTCACAAACTTTCCAAAAGTTTTTTTTTCGTAGATAGACCATACTTAACTTGTACATACTTTAATTATTTCAGAATTCATGTTGAAGAATTGTAAAAAAGTGTTAAGTCTTCGGAAATATGTGAGATGTCTTTTTTTGTGATACCTTACGATCAAATAAAGAAAAAGAGCAGGAGGTAGGATCAAGTCACCGCGAAAAAAAAATCACCGTGGGACGTAGATGGTATGCTTGCTTAAGAAGGTAAGAGTGAAATGTATTCATTCATATGGTATTGTAATTTAAATACCATAAACTTATCTTTCACTGGCATGGATAATATATTTATTTCTTATGCACATTAAGAATTGTAAGATATTTGTTACTTTATATAAACATGTGGATAATACTGTGGGTAAAACTGATCAGTAACATACATCTTTAGTCGGAGAGGTATAGCACAAATATAGTAAAAATATAGCAAAAATATAGCCTAAATTTGTCAGATATTTAGTATACATTGCATATAGCAAAAGTACAGCATTCAAGAATATCAATATGCTGTTACAATTTTTTATAGTCCAAGAATTCGTTTCTGATAATCCTTGCGTTGAAATACATAGTATGTGAAACGTGTACCATAGGCCTGTTAGCTCAGCTGGTTAGAGCGTCGTGCTAATAACGCGAAGGTCGAGGGTTCGATCCCCTCACGGGCCACACTTTTTTTTACTTCAAATTAAATATTTAACATACAGTCGCAAAAGTTGTTATCATAAGAAAGTTCAGAAATGAGTATAATTATAATAAATGTTTGCAAACACGTCCGAAAATAATTTCAATATTCAAATTAAGAGACTCGGTAGAGTCTAGCTCATCCTATACGATTATACGTAGGAATTCATGTTTCTCTTTAGTAAACTTTCAGATTTAAGCAATATACTGTATAAGAAATATTATTATTATTATTCTTATCTGCAAATATTGCTATATTCAGCGAATACCAGAGATACCACATATATCCATGCTATACTTTTCCTGTACCTACGCTAAATTTTGGTCTTGTGTTTCTAAAGTATGCCCATTATATGTGACAGTCTTATTGTCTGAACTTCTAGTTGAACTTTACGAAAAACGTTATTTTTTGTTTAACACAAAATTATAGCATATTTTTTAACTGCCCAGAAAATTAAAAATATATACCTATGTAATACGTTTCAAACTATACAAATTTTATATTACAAACCCCGATAGGCCGAAACTACGATAACTCACGCAAAGTATATTTCATTCCCTTGGGATTTCTATTATCGAAGTTCTATGGAATTTCTAGCAAATAATTTGAAAGGGCAGCTAATATTTGCATATTAAGAAAATGATTTAAAAAGTTATAAACATAAAAACAGAAGTAATATTAACAAAAAAGGTCCGCTTTAACTGAACAATTTGCATTTTCATTAATATTATATTATACGCTGCGAAAAGTCATTTTTATTAATTGAAATATTATTTAATAATGTCAATAATATAAATATATGACATCGCAACGTTCAAAACATCTTGCACGAGAAATTAGGGGTTTTTAATTAACCACCTGGTATTTATTATAGTTATGGATACCGTGAAGACAGGAGTAAAACTAACGCTTAGAGTAAATTATTAGAACATAGAAACTATGATAAAAAAGTAATGCGCAAAGTTAAATTCTTATTAATCCCTATTACAATGAATAGGATATTTGGATCTTTGAGCCTGTTTTTTGACAAATCTAGACAAAATAAATATCCCAGTTATTGGTTTTCTAAGGAAAAAAATAGTCTCTTCATTTATTTTCATTTTTAAGACCTGCAATCTTTTTGTCACTAACTTTTTTAATCTTGCGAAATATGTTAATAATCACGTTCAGGCATATATATTGTAACGCGACGATTGTATTTGCGCGCCGAATGGATTCTAGATGCCAGCACCCTCGCGCCCTCCCACTTATTAAAAA
>JARQTI010000485.1:0-12787 GCA_030142655.1 Trachelus tabidus
AAAGAGTCTCGGCGGGCCGTGCCCCGTACGGCGGGTTGCCTGTACTTGGCGCGAGACTCGACCGAGTCTCTTGATACACATACCTCCCTTGTAAGACCCTAAAGCCTTTTAACGAGAAGGTCAGTCGTTTTCGAGAAAAGTTATCTAGAAAATTTACGAATTTGTACAGGTACGTGATATACTTGGTCAAGTAAAAAATAGTCAGCCCGGTCGGTGGTCTAGTAGCAACGAGCCTGCTTGGTAGTCAAAAGGCTGCGAGTTCGATTCTTTTTGCCTCCAATATTTTTTTTTATTGTCATGAGTATTTATTAAACTTTATTAATAAATTTTTCAAAAATTAGCAAAAAATAAATAATTTACATAATTTTTTCAATGTATAATTGCATTTTCGTCACACTTTATCTACTTTTTTTCAGAAACTCCTAGATTTAGTGACAATCATTCATTGTTTAATGTTTTCTAATATTAGTTTTCAATAGCACATCATTTTCAATAACAAATTCACATTTCTAGAGTGAAATTATAAGTTTTGTAAGTGATTCTGTCACGTGCCGTGCCCTTTGAACTTTTGCTCTCACACATATACAAATAATAGAAACATCAGTGAGAACCGAGAATGCAACAGAGAAATCACGCGATTTCTGAGATGCCGACCGCGGCATTATGTGAGGAAGCTAGCTTCCAGTCTTATCGCACAGCGAACGTGCCTAAAACGTGTGAACTAAAAATTCGAGGATTCACGCGAGCGGGTAAAACCGCTGAATTAGTAAAAGTTTCTCCGCCTGTCCACTTACTTTCAGCAGAAAGTAGGATGGATCAGGGAAGGTAAATCAGTCTCCAGATACACACCAGAGCGCATAGATCGGGCTGGAGCGGCTCCTCACAAATTGCATCGCGCGGCGGCTATCATTTTCACGGGAGTTCCGCGTACTGTTACCTACTGCCGTTTGTAAGTCGATAAAGTCGTATCGAGCCCAAAGAGTTGCACGCGTAGCGTATCAGCCAACGTGAGTTAGATGTTAGGATTTTGATTTTGCCACGAACAATATTTGTCATGTAGTTTAAGTGATTGCAAGACTAAAGAATCTGATAAGACGATCTATGAACACCAGGGCAGCGTGGGCATCTACTGTAGCGCGCCGAATAAGAGTAAGAGTGAGTATGCAGGAGTGAGTGTGGGCACGGTATTGAGAGATGTTTTGTAAAATTAGTTGTAAGACCATCCGGAAGTCTTTATTATTTTATCAAATTATTATCGGTTAATCAAATTGGGTTGTAACAATATATTCGAATCAGTTGAAAGGGAAATTTGAAGATTTTGATTTAAAAAGACCATTAACCAATTCCTTATCCTAACGGCAATCCAGAGGACCGGGCCTGTATAAGACGGCAGTCAAGAACTTACCCAGAACAAAAATAAATATAAACTCCCACGCGTAGCGCGGGAAAATAACTTTGCTAGACGTATGATAATACCCTGCACGTCACAAGTTAATTGGTGTCAGAAGTGGGATACTTCTTGATTATTCTCAAGGATTGAGAAGGGAATTGGTAGCTGTTCGATATTTCAGCTACCTTTCAAAATTAACGGGAGTTTAAAAACTAAATCGTTTAGCCTCCTTTCTTCTGTCAAGCTTCGCCGCAAGTAATTTCAATCATTATGGTGACCAAGAACGATCAAACGACCAACTCCGACATATCGACGCGGTTGCTTAATAACGTAACTGAGATGATGAACCGCATGGCACTACAGACATGCACTACACTACAAATATGACGGGAAAAATATGTATCTCAGGCCCTATTTACAAGACATACAGAATGGTGTGTCGTTCCTACCGTGAGGAATGGAAAGCGAATACGTCAAAGCTGCAATATCGAACCTGCAGGGAGACATAAAAAATATCGTTCACGGCGAACAGATAAACACCGTCACCGACTATATCAAACATTTAAAGAGACGACTCGCCACGGGCAAAACATATGACTATTACGCTGAAGCTATCTCTCGAATAAAAATAAAACAAAGTCAAACAGATGGTGAGTTCTATGATAAGATACGGATCCTCCTTAGCGGTAGACTGCATATCGGGCGAAACATGGCGTTGTCTCGCCGGAAGAAGAGAAGGATCCGTTACGTCAACTAGCTCTGACTGCTTTCATTGATGGATTACTAACGAAAATGAGGCAACGTTCGAGGAAGCTGTTTGAATGCCCCAAAGACTCGCCGATCGAGACGAACGTCGAAACCACTGCGACATAAGTCCTAATCGTGTCCTGCATATGAGGGAATGCGAAACCTCTGCTCGTCCACCGTATTACGATCGGGACTATCGGCCCTCATACTCGAAAAGGAATTTACGCTCCCCGTATAGCGCAAGTGATTTTCGTCCGACATACCGAGACGATGGCGAAAGGGACACCCGCTATTCGTATCGGGATGGTGACCACCCATACGATCGCCGAAAATACGAGATGTTCCCCTATCATGACTCACGCTCTCCATCGCGAGCGTATCAAAGGTCCTGGCGGGAACGTACTTCTCGGCAGGAATCGCCTGATCCCGATTTTTCGTCAAGGCGAAGTGGAATTCTGAAACGCTCTCCGACAGATGAGGGTTATACACGGGGAAGGGGCGGAAGTGAGCTTAGTAGATGACCATGTGGAGAGTGTTACTCCGGCGCTAGAAGGCGAGCCGATCATCCGCCTAGCTCGGCTGATCTTCAATCTTTAAACTACCAGGAGACTCGTCGCCCGAGTCCGACGGCGAGCCGCTCATAAGAAAGTTGTCCCGCGAACTACACCGAGGAGAAGAAAACCACGGTGAAATTTCTGGAAATGTCTGCCCCATCCGCTGGACGAGCACTTCTGTAGAATTACCTGTCGTGGAAATGTCAGCGCCAGAGCTTCGAAAAACAAGTAGGACGATTTTTCCTAGATACAGGCTCGATTCCAGCCTTATTAAATTACGAGCTATAGACGAAAATCAGCCGATAAATACCGACGAGATAATCAAATTCTCAGAAATCGCTGAAAAGGAAATATTAACACTTGGTACCATATTAATCCATTTCACGGACAAGCCGACAAAGCTCAATGTCATGTACGATTTGCCATTGGAAGCTGATGCCATAATTGGGAAACCGTACTTTCGCGAGAAAAAGGCGGAGAATTCGTTCAACTACAATGCATGGTTACTTAAAGTTCGACCAAAATCGTTCGTCGATACCAGCCCGTACGTGATAAAGCAGATATGAACAGCGAAATCTAATCATGTCTTTCGAATTTGAGCTCGCACGCATCAACAAGTAGCGTTGGAAGTGGCGAATAAGGACTTAAAAGAGGGTTATCTGTTGCGCGTGGCAGAACCGGAAGGACTGTTCTTAGGCGAAGCCTTAATCACCCAGACTGTTAGAAAATTAGGTTTGCGCCATCTTTATTATAACTAGCGAGTTTTGGCATTGAAGCGAATGTTCGCGGAAAGAGCGCGCGCTAAGGAGTCAGTGTTAAGAGAGGAGCAGGACGTGTCGGATGTGTTTACATACTCGTAGAAAGAAACTTTTCAGGAATAAATCCTCCTTATTAAAAGAGTCAGACGGCGTCTTTTAGTCATTTATTTACCACCATCCTGTATAGTATTAGACAACTGTGGACCGATGCCAGGACACGGTGGTGAGTCAAAGATTGTGCCTCGTGTTAAAACTAACCTCAAAAATGGAAACAGCAAAGAAGAAAACAAAGGTCCTACGAACGCTGTTTACTAAGAGCCACAATAGTTTCTTCGCTAAGTGTGAAAGCACGACTATTTCATTGGAAAAATGGCAAGTAGCTCTACAAATGCTTGAGTCGAGAATGCAAGAGCTCGAGCTTATTAATACGAAATACGTCGATCTATTATCGGAAACGGATGCTGACGTGAAAATTATTCAAACGGCGATGGAGAGTCACGACGCATACAAAAAGAAGTTCTTGGAATTGAGGTTAAAATTTTTGGGCAGCATTGGCACAAACATTCGACAGGAGGCAATAACCCAAAGTGAAAAGCCTTTTAAGCTGCCATATCGGAAGGTGAATAAATACAGTGGCAGTATGAGCACGTAGCTGCAATTCTGGTCGCATTTCCGCAAAATCCACGAACACCAGTCTGTTTCCAAGGAAGACAAGCTAGATTATTTGAAACAGGTGATGGAAGAAGGATCGAAAGCAGAAAATATAGTCAACGGTTTCCCGACAACAGCTGAAAACTACGACAAAGCCTTCGAGAGCCTCAAAAACCGTTTCGGCCGAGACGACTTGCTCATCGAGTTTTACACTCGAGAACTGCTCTCGCTTGTACTACAAAATGCGACAGAAAAAGGAAAAAATGTAAATGTTTCAACGATTTATGACAAGATATCGACGCACATTCGTGCCCTTGAGACGCTAGGTGTCAAAACAAGTAATTGCGCGACTATGCTGTATCCACTCGTCGAATCCTCGTTGTCAGAGGAGATTCTTAAAACGTGGCAGCGTTCGGCCGTGAATTCTGAGATATACAACGAGGGCGCGAGAGGCGGCGAAGTTAAGGATCGTGTAACTTGACTTCTCCAGTTCCTGAAAGCAGAGGTCAGTAATGATGAGAGAATTAACATAGCGATCAACGGTTTCACATTCCACGTTTCGACGGAGAAGAAAACTAAGGACAAGGGTAGGGATAAATGCAATTCGTCCATGGAGCAATCGAGTGCCAGCTAGTTATTTTCGGGTGAGGGTAAGTGAAAAAAGTGTATTTTTTGCAGCGATGACCATGAAAACGCGAATTGTGAACAGGCTAAAAAATTATCGTATGATGAGCGAAGAGACTTACAAGGAACATCACATTAGTATCCCCCTCCGATTTTTATGAAACTCAACTATGTTGTAGCGGATAAAAATCTAAGAGCTACGTGTTTTTTTTATTGGCGGAAAAACGGTTTTAGGGGGTGAAATCAACCCCCAAAGTTGGGCATGTCGAGGGGTGGTAATGCAGTTTTACCTGGAAAGAATCGACCGATTTCAATGAAACAAAAACTAAAATGTTTCTCATCGTGAGTAATGTAAAGTGCACCCAGACATTAAAAAAAATTGTCTTTGTCAAATTTTTGCCAAAATTGCCAAAATGCAAGATCCAGACTTAGGACCCAAAGATATTATTAATAAATTGGCAAAATCCTTTTACGTGGACAACTGCGTTACGAATGTCAAATCACGATCGGAATTAAATACTTTTATGGAAAAAGCAAAACTAGTAATGGCCAAGGGTGGTTTCGATTTACGAGGGTAAATTTATTAAAAAACCGAGGGATTTACGAGTAAACTCATAATTCCTCGGAAAACGAGACGACACGAGTACTCGGGACTTTATTTAATAAATCTCGCGATATGATATCGATCCACCCTGCGATGATTCATGACGATATTATATTGAGATAACGAAACACACGATTCTCTCGAGCGCGCACATACTATTCGATCCAATCGGACTTATAACATCGGTCATGATAATTCCTAGATTGATTTTGAAAAAACTGTGGAATTCGGGATACGATTGGGATACACCGGTAGACGGAAAAACGCGTGAAGAGTTTTTAAGCTGGCACAAGCAATTACCTTATTTAAAAGGAATTGAAATACCGAGAACTTTCGGTATGGGCATTTTTTCCTTGCACACTTTTTGTGACTCAAGTCAGACCGCCTATGCCACGGTCACATTTTTGCGCGTAGAGAACGAGAGAACGTTGATCTGCATTTGCTCGCCGCAAAAGCGCGAATCGCATCAAATAATGCGAGCATTCCACGTCCAGAAATCCTGGTCGCGTGCATAGGCAGCCGACAAACTGAGGACATTCTACAAGCTCTTAATTTTAAAGACATGCCTGTTTTCTGTTGGTCTGATTCAACTACAGTTTTGACTTGGATAAATCGAGATAGTCAGTGAGGCATATTTGTGTGGAATCGCGTACGCGAAATTAGCTGTTTATCAGAATCGTGGACGTTGAAATATGTTCCCGAGCCTAAAAATCCAGCTAATCTTTCATCACGCGGATGCCAAACTAAACATCTGTGCGATTCGCGCTGGTGGAAGGGGCCGAACTGGCTACGCGAGGATCAACAAAACTGGCCAATTTCAAAAGACAAAATTAATGAAAGCGAGGTAAATAGTGAACTGAAAAAATCAACTGAGATCTCAATGCTCAATGTTAAACACGTAGATGTAAGCCTAGTAAATAAGTTTTCATCATACAATAAATTTATAATATTTTTATATATCATGCTTAGATTAAAAAACTTTTTGAAAAAAGAAGCTACAGAAACTAAGTATTTGACGTATAAAGAGATTTGCGAAACAAAAGTTAAATTATTAAAATTCTTACAAGAAAAAATGTTCTTACCAAAAAATGATCCAAAGATATCATCGATTAAAGTTTTCAGACATACCGATGGTTTATTACGATTAAAGATGAAAATAATACAACGGAGTGATAATTTCTCTTTTTTGTGTCCAATATTGTTAGACAGTAAACACAAGGTTGTAGAATTGTTAATTCGTGAAACGCACAAGAGTATGGGACATGCTGTAGTACAATCCGTAATGTGCCAATTAAGAGAGAAATATTGGATACTACGTATGCGAAAAACTGTATGAGAAATATTCTCAAAATGCGTTATTTGTAAGCGACAATGCGCTAAGTCGATGAAAGTAGATTCAGCCCCTTTACCACTTAATTATGTCAAAGATGCAGCTGCATTTGAAGTTACAGGCATAGATTTCGCAGGGCCATTATACTTACGCGGGCAACAGAAAACCTGGATCTGCCTGTTTATTTGCGCAGTGTATCGAGCGGTGCATCTCGAGCTCATGACATCTATGTCGACGGCAGCGTTTTTAGATGCTTTGGACAATGTTATTGGTCGCCGTGGTCGACCACCCGTTATTTTAGCGACAATAGCACGAATTTTGTTGGAGCCAATAACATGTTCGAGAAGCTGAATTGGGATGTAATCGCTAAAACTAGCTCCACCAAAGGAATTAATTGGATTTTCAATCCACCAACGGCAACATGGTGGGGAGGTTGGTGGGAGCGGCTTGTGGGTATGGTGAAGGTTTTTTACGCAAGATTCTCAGAAAATCATGTCTTACGTTCGATCAAATATACACCATTTTAGTTAATTGCGAGCGTACGATTAATTCGCGTCCATTGACATACGTGTCTGATTTACCGGATGACTTTAAGCCCCTCACCCCTGCTATGTTCCTGCATGATATAAAAGGGTCTGAGTGTCCAGATATCGACATTTTTAGAGAAACTGATCTCAGTAAGGCTATTCGACGTAAACAGGAAGTGCTGGAGCATCCACGCGATCGTTTCCGCAAAGAGTATTTTAGTCAACTGGTTTTAAAAAGTGACGCCAAAGAATCTCGTGTGCTAAAAGTAGGTGATATTGTTATGATAGGTTGTGAGTTTAAATGTTAGTATTTTGATTCTACCACGAACCAAATTTGTCGTGTAGTTTAAGTTTACAAGACCAAAGAACCTCAAGCCGCTATAAGACGAAGTGTGAACGCCAGGAGAGCCTGGGTGTCTACCGTTGTGCGCCGAATAAGAGCGAGAATGAGTATGCAGAAGTGAGTGTGGGCACGGTATTGAGACATGTTTCGTGAAATTAGTTGTAAGGCCATCCGGCATTTTTCTTTCTCTATTCTATCCAAGCATTATCGGTTAAGCAAATTAGTTGTAACAATACATTCGTATCAATTCAAAGGGAACTCTGAATCTTTTGATTTAAAAAGACCATACACCAATGCCTTATCCTCACGGCAATTTAAAGGACCGGGCCTGTATAGGACGGCAGTCAAGAACTTACCCAGAACAAAAATAATATAAACTTCCACGCATAGCGCGGAAGATTAACTTTGCTAGACGTGTTATAACGCCCTGCACGTCACAAGTTAATTGGTGTCAGAAGTGGGATATTTCATGACTACTCCTAAGGATTTACAAGGGAATTGGTGGATGTTCGACAGTTCAGCTATTCTTCAAAATTTTTGGGAATTTAGAAACTAAGTCAAACTTCGCCGCAAAGAATTTCAATCATCATGGCGACCGGGAATGATCAAACGACCAACCCCGAAGTATCAACGCGCTTGCTTAATAACGTGACCGAGATGATAAACAACATGACACTCCAGCAGCGGTTGATATTAGTTCCCAGATACGACGGGAAAAATATGTCCCTTAGGCACTATTTGCAAGACATACAGAATAGGTTGTCGTTCTTGCGACGAGGAACTGAGAGCGAATACACCAAAACTGCCATAGGGAACCTGCAGGGGGACATAAGGAATATCGTTTACGATGAGCAGATAAACACCGTCGCCGACTATATCAAGCATTTCAAAAGAAGACTCGCCACGGGCAAAACATACGACTATTACGCTGACGCTCTCTCTCGGATAAGAATGAAGCATGGTCAATGGATTGGTGAGTTCTACGACAAGATACGGATCTTCCTAGAGGGCGGACGGTCCGCGTATCGGGCGCCACATGGCATTGACCCGCCGGAAGAAGAAAAGGATCCGCTACAACAACCAGCTCTCACCGCTTTTATAGACGGATTACCATCGAAAATGAGCGAGGCTATCGATTTTCGGGAGCCGACAACGCTCGAGGATGCTTTTTGTATGGCCCAAAGACTCGCGGATCTAGATGAACGTCGACAACGACGTGAGATAAGTCCTAATCGTGTCCTGTATACGAAGGAAGGCGAAACCTCTGCTCGTCCACCGTATTACGATCGGGACTATCGACCCTTGTACTCGAAAAGGAATTCACGCTCCCCGTATCGTGTGGGTGATTTCCGCCCGACATACCGAGACGATGTTGACTATCATCGCCCGCGCGAGCCACGGCCGCAATACCGCAAAAACCGTCCGCAGTATAGAGAAAGGGATGGTGACCGCCCCTACCACAACCGAAAATACGAGACGTATCGCTATCATGAGTCGCGGTCACCATTGCCAACGTATCAGATGTCATGGCGAGAACGTACTTCTCGGCAGGAATCGCCTGATTCCGATTATCCTCTAAGGCTAAGTGGAATATTGAAACGCCCTCCACCAGATGCGGATTATACACGGGGAAGCGGCGGAAGCGAGGCTAGGAGGCGACAATGTGGAGAATGTCGCTGCGGCGCTAGAAGGCGTTCATTTACCTAGCCCAGCTGATCGTTAACCTTTAAACTACCAGGAGGCTCGTCGCCCGAGTCCGACGGCAAGCTGCCCCCAAGAACTTCTTCCCGCAAACCACCTCAAGGAGAAGAAAGCCACGGAAAAATTCCTGAAAAAATCTGCACCGTCCTCTGGACGAGCGCCGCAATAGAATCACCTGTCGTGGAAATGTCGGCGCCAAAGCTTCGTAAACAAGTAGGACGGTTTTTCCTAGATACGGGCTCGGACGCTAGCCTTATTAAGCTACGGGCTATAGACGAAAATCAGTCGATAAATACCGACGAGATCATCAAGGTCTCGGGAATCGCTGAAAAAGAAATACTAACCCTTGGCACCGCATTAATCCATTTCATGGACAAGCTGACAAAGCTCAATGCCATTGGAAGCTGATGCCATAATTGGGAAACTGTACTTTCGCGAGAAAAAGGCAGAGATTTCGTTCAACTACAATACATGGTTACTTAAAGTTCGACCTAAACCGTTCGTCGATACCAACCCCTTCGCGATAAAGCGGATATTAACAGCGAAATCTAATCGTGTCTTTCCTATTCGAGCTCGCACACGTCAACGTGTAATGTTAGAGGTGGTGAATAAGGACTTAAAAGAGGGTTATCTGCCTCGAGTGACGGCATCGGAAGGACTATTCTTAGGTGAAGCCGTTGTCACACAGACTAATGGCCAGTGCCACGTAATGGCAATTAATACCTCGAATGAGGATATAGAAATCCAACTAGGTGCTCAAGAATTAGTTCCATTCACCTACTGTAGTGCCGACAGGAAATCGGAACTCGAGGATACCGACTCAACGGACGTAAACACGGTTCCTCCAACAGATCGTGTAGATGCAATTTTATCTGCCTTGCGACTTGGTCACCTCAACGAAGAGGAACAGAACCACGTTCGTGAACTTATCGAGGAATATCCGGATCGATTCAAACTTCAAGGCGATAAGCTGCAATGCACGGATTGTGTCTATCATAGAATTCCAACTGTCGATGACTTGCCAATAAATACGAGACAGTACAGATTCCCGGTACTTCATAGGGATGAGATTGAACAACAAGTATTAACGAAATTACGCGACGGGATAATTACTCCCTCACAGTCGCCGTATAATTTACTTGTGTGGATAGTACCCAAAAAACCTGATTCCCAGGGTCGTCCTCGCATGCGAATGGTGATAGGTTTTCGTACGCTTAACGAAATAACGGTATCTGACGCTTACCCACTGCACAACATATTCGATATATTGAACCGGTTGGCGCAGGCACAGTATTTTTCAACGTTTGATTTGGCCAACGGATTTCAACAAATTCCCATGGACCAAGGGGATCGAGTGAAAACTGCATTTTTCACCATGAACTGGCATTACGAGTATGCTAGGATGCCCGAGGGATTGAAGAACACACCTGCTACGTTCCAACGCCTAATGCATAACATACTGAGAGGTCTTCAAGGCACGGAATTATTTGTGTACCTAGATGACATTGTGGTCTTTGCAAGGTCCCTGACAGAGCACAAAATCAAGGTTTGACGCCTCGTGAGACGCTTGGAAGCAGCTAATCTCACCTTGCAGCCGGATAAATGCGAATTTCTCTGTCGTGAGATCACGTACCTCGGACATATAGTAGGTCGTGACGGGTTGAGAATGAACCCAAAGAAATTAAGAGTTTTAGAAAAATGTTCTACTCCAAAAACACAGAAGAACGTACGTCAATTCCTGGGTTTAGCCGGTTATTACCGGCGGTTCATTCCAAATTTCTCAGCACGCGCAAAACCGTTATTCGACTTGCTAAAGAAGGGGCTAGCCTTTTCATGGGGTTCTAAACAGAAGAGCAGCTTCAGAGATCTTCGTAAAGCTTTGTGCAAGGAACCAGTGTTGCAATACCCCGAGTTGGATAAATAATTTATTCTGACCACAGACGCTTCAGATATCACTATAGGCTCAGTACTGTCACAAGAACATCACGAGCAAGATCTACCGATAGTCTATCACTCCAGGGTACTAACAAAGGCCGAGAGGAACTATTCGGCAATGGATAAGGAATGCCTAGCGATCATTGATTCAATAGAGCATTTTAATACTTATCTGTATGGTAAGAGATGTAAGCTGGAAATGGAAGATGAGGAGGTACGATTACGAATTATTGTACAAGGCTGGAAAACTGAACGTCAATGCGGATGCGCTTTCCCGGAATCCAGTAATTTTAGGGAAATCTAGCTCGGAGTGCTCTGATAGCGATACCACCAAAAGGGTACTTCCGAAAAATTCGAGTAATGTGACGACGTCAGCACGTGGGGGAGCAAATGTAACAAAACCGAGAGGGCCAGGGAGACCACCGGGTCCGTCTAGACGCGCAGGAATCACCAGATTTTCGGCGACCCAAAATCCAAGTAGCATCGCTACAAGGACGCGTTCTCGCACGCAATCTACTCCTGCGGTACCCATAATATCAGAATCTGATAAGTCAAGTACTGAGGCATCCGATCCGCCCATACAAAGACTGCATCGCAGTACGTTACCTGCGCCTCTCCTACCGCCGAGGCGCCCGCTGACTCCAGCGGAATTACCGCCTAAGTCCACCGATCCCGAGCCGTCAGCAGGGCCGAGCGCTGTACTGACCGCCAAGACATCCAACACCGTTGTTGTCAATCTGAGTTCTGTTGACGATGGCTTGGATGATAACGTGTTTGAAGGACAGCTGCAGCCCGAAAAACCCCCTAGTGGGTCAAAGGGGCCTATGGAGGGGAACGCCCAATAACCGTCCTAGGGTTGGAGGTCGCTAATGCACCCTCTATGCATGATACCCGGCTAAATAACAGCACAGTTTCAAGAGTCGCTCAGTAAGTTTGACGAATCCTTACGCGCTTTGGAGGAGAAGTTCCAAGATAAGGAAAAGATCCCTGTCCAAGACGAAGAAAACGTGGAAGTCGTACTCGGTACAGTTTCCGAAGGGGACTCGATACCGGAGGAAGTGCAAGAGAAGTTTGAGGAATTGGACCCTTACGATGATGAGCTGGAGGATACCGTACTTGACAGGCGTATACAGAAACTGACTAACACCGTCCGCAGTTATCGGAAAATGAACTTCTACGCCGAGTAAGCCTATCCAGGGATGAACTCGCTCTCGCTGCCATAAACAAATCTACGCGAGATATGGATCAGAGCGGTCACGCGATGCCGGGGAAGCAGGATGGCGGCGGGACTGATACACCATTATGCTCCAGCACAGACAACATGTGCGATAAAGAAGTAGAGCGGCCGCGGGAAATAAGGTTCTCGTTACCAGCAACGGATATGGTTCCCACCGCGCGATCAACTCCGTTTCCTTTTAAATCCATATCAAGGCAGATATTCACCCCACTACCCCGCGCAGAAAAAAGAGTATGGGAAAATAGTTTCGGAAAGAGTCTCAAAAACAGTCTCGGGAAGAGTCTCGCATACGAGCCGATCCCATACTCTTTTTTTTTTCAAATTCAAAATAATCTATCTTAAAATGTGGACTGTCTTTCCGAGACTCTTTTTAACATTTTAGATTA
>JARQTI010000486.1:15740-26519 GCA_030142655.1 Trachelus tabidus
AAGCAAATTGGGATTGTAACAATATATTCGGACCAGTTCAAGGGGAACTTCGAATCTTTTGATTTAACATAGATCATACACCAATTCCTTATCCTAACGGCAATCCAAAGGACCGAGCCTATATAGGACGGCAGCCAATAACTTACCCAGAACAAAAATAAAAATAAACTTCCACGCATAGCGCAGGAGATTAACTTTGTTATACGTGTTATAACGCCCTGCACATCATAAGTTAATTGGTGTCAGAAGTGGGATAATTCTTGACTACTCCTAAGGATTTAGAAGGGAATTGGTGGATATTTGACGGTTCAGCTATTTTTCAAAATTTAAGGGAATTTAGAAACTAAGTGACTTAGCCTCCTTCTTCCTTCAAACTTCGTCGCAAAGAATGCAATCATCATGGCGACCGGGAATGATCAAACGACCAACCCCGACGTATCGACGCGCTTGCTTAATAATGTGACCGAGATGATGAACAACATGACCCTCCAGCAGAGGTTGATATTAGTTCCTAAATACGACGGGAAAAATATGTCCCTTAGACACTATTTGCAAGACATACAGAATGGGTTGTCGTTCCTACCACGAGGAACGGAAAGTGAATATGTCAAAGCTGCCATAGGGAACCTGCAGGGGGACATAAGGAATATCGTTTACGGCGAGCAAATAAACACCGTCGCCGACTATATCAAACATTTAAACAGACGACTTGCCACGGGCAAAACATATGACTATTACGCTGACGCTCTCTCTCGGATAAGAATGAAACAAGGTCAATCGGTTGGTGAGTTCTACGATAAGATACGGATCCTCCTAGACGGCGGACGGTCCGCGTATCGGTCGCGACATGGCATTGACCCACCGGAAGGAGAAAAGGATCCGCTACGACAACTAGCTTTGATCGCTTTTATAGACGGCTTACCATCGAAAATGAGCGAGGCTATCGATTTTCGGGAGCCGGCAACGTTCGAAGATGCTTTTTGTATGTCCCAACGACTCGCTGATCGAGACGAACGCTGGCAACGCCGTGAAATAAGTCCTAATCGTGTTCTATATACGAGAGAAGGCGAAACCTCTGCTCGTCCAACGTATCATGATCGGGACTATCGGCCCTTGTACTCGGAAAGGAATTCGCGCTCCCTGTATCGGGTGGGTGATTTCCGCCCAACATATCGAGACGATGATGATTATCATCGCGCGCGCGAGCCACGGTCGCAATACCCCGAAAATAGTATAGAGGAAGGGACACTCGCTATTCATATCGGGACGGTGACCGCCCCTACGACAACCGAAAATACGAGGTGTCTGGCTATCCTGAGTCGCGGTCACCATCGCCAGCGTATCGGAGGTCCTGGCGAGAACGTACTCTTCGGCAGGATTCGTCTGATCCGGGCTATCCTCCAAGGCCAAGTGAAATATTGAAACGCCCTCCACCAGATGAGGATTATGCACGGGGAAACGGCGGAAGAGAACCCAGTGAGCGACCATGTAGAGAATGTCGCTGTAGCGCTAGAAGGCGAGCTGATCATTCACCTAGTCCAGCGGATCGTCAACCTTTAAACTATCAGGAGGCTCCCCGCTCGAGTCCGACGGCGAGCCGCTCCCAAGAACTTCGTCCCGCGAACCACCCCGAGGAGAAGAAAACCACAGTAAAGTTCCTGGAAAAATGTGCACCGTCCTCTGGACGAGCTCCTCAGTAGAATCACCTGTAGTAGAAATGTCAGCGCCGGAGCTCCGAAAACGAGTAGGACGGTTCTTCCTAGATACGAGCTCGGACGCCAGCCTTATTAAGCTACGGGCTATAGAAGAAAATCAGCCGATAAATACCGACGAGATCATCAAGGTCTCGGGAATCGCTGAGAAGGAAATACTAACCCTTGGTACCGTATTAATCCATTTCACAGACAAGCCGACAAAGTTCAATGTCATGTACAATTTGCTATTGGAAGCTGATGCCATAATTGGAAAACCGTGTTTTCGCGACGAAAAGGCGGTGATTTCGTTCAATCACAATACTGTGGTTACTCAAAGTGACCCCATTCGACCCAAACCGTTCGTCGACACCAACCTGTACGCGATAAGGCGGATATTAACAGCAAAATCTAATCGTGTCTTTCGTATTCGAGCTCGCACGCGTCAACGCGTAACGTTAGAGGTGATGAATAAGGACTTAAAAGAGGGTTATCTGCCTCGAGTAACGGCACCGGAAGGACTATTCTTAGGTGAAGCCCTTGTCACACAGACTAATGGCCAGTGCCACGTAATGGCCATTAATACCTTGAATGAGAATGTAGAGTTCCAACTAGGTGCTCAAGAAGTAGTGCCATTCACCTACTGCAGTCCCGATGGGAAATCGGAGCTCGAGGATACCGACTCAACGTAGACACGGTTCCTCCAACAGATCGTGTAGATGCAATTTTATCTGCCTTGCGACTTGGTCACCTCAACGAAGAGGAACAGAACCACGTTCGTAAACTTATCAAAGAATATCCGGATTGATTCAAACTTTCAGGCGATAAGCTGCAATGCGTCTATCATAGAATTCCAACTGTTGATGACTTGCCAATCAATACAAGACAGTATAGATTCCCGGTAGTTCATAGGAATGAGATTGAACAACAAGTGTTAACGAAATTGCGTGATGGGATAATTACTCACTCACAATCACCATATAATTCGCCAGTGCAGATAGTGCCCAAGAAACCTGATTCCCAGGGTCGTCCTCGCATGCGAATGGTGATAGACTTTCGTAAACTCAACGAAAGAACAGTATCTGACGCTTACCCCCTGCCGAATATACTGGATATATTGGACCAGTTGGGGCAGGCACAGTATTTTTCAACGTTCGATTTGGCCAGCGGATTTCAACAAATTCCCATGGATCAAAGGGATCGAGCGAAAACTGCTTTTTCTACCATGAACGGGCATTACGAGTATGCTAGGATGCCCGAGGGATTGAAGAACGCACCTGCCACGTTCCAACGGCTAATGGATAACGTATTGAGAGGTCTTCAAGGCACGGAATTATTTATGTACCTTGATGACATCGTGGTCTTTGCAAGATCCCTGGTGGAGCACAAAATCAAGGTTCGACGTCTCATGAGACGTCTGGAGGAAGCTAATCTCACCTTGCAACCACATAAATGCGAATTTCTCCGTCGGGAAGTGAGCTTACCTAGGGCATATAGTAGGTCCTGATGGGTTGAGAATGGACCCAAAGGAAATTAAGAGCAGTAGAAAAATTTTCTTCTCCGAAAACACAGAAGAACGTACGTCAGTTCCTGGATTTAGCCGGTTATTACCGTCGGTTCATTCAAAATTTCTCAGCTCGCGCAAAGCCATTGTTTGATCTGTTAAAAAAGGGGTTAGCATTTTCTTGGGGACCTACTCAGAGGAGCAGCTTCAGGGATCTGCGTAAAGCTTTATGCAAAGAACCGGTGTTGCAGTACCCTGACTTGAATAAACAATCTGTTTTGACCACGGACGCCTCAGACATCGCTATAGGGTCAGTACTGTCGCAAGAACATGACGGGCAAGATCTACCGATAGCCTATCATTCCAGGGTACTAACAAAGGCCGAAAGAAACTATTCGGTAACCGATAAAGAATGCTTGGCGATCATAGACTCCATAGAAAATTTTAATACTTATCTGTATGGTAGAAGGTTTAAGCTAGTAAGCGTCCATGAACCATTGAAATGGATAGGGACTATGGACGATCCCGGGAAACGGCTCACGCGATGGAAATGGAAGATGAGAAGGTACGACTATGAATTTGTCTACAAGGCCGGAAGATTGAACGTCAACGCAGACGCACTTTCCCGAAACCCAGTAATTTCGGTGGAATCAAGCTCGGAGTGCTCTGATAGCGGCACCATCAAAAGATTACTTCCGATAAATTCGAGTAATGTGACGACCTCAATACGTGGTGGAGTAAGTGTAATAAAAGCAAGAGGGCGGGGGAGACCGCCAGGCCCCTCTAAACGCGCAGGAGTCACCAGATTTTCGGCGACGCAAAATCCGAGTGGCATTGCTACAAGGACGCGTTCTCGCACGCAATCTACTCCTGCGGTACCCACAATATCGGAAACTGATGAGTCAAGTACTGAGGCATCCGATCCGCCGATACAAAGACTGCATCGCAGCACTTTGTCTGCGCCTCTCCTACCGTCGAGGCGCCCGCTGACTCCAGCGGAATTGCCTCCTAAGACCACTGACCCTGAGCCATCAGCAGGGCCGAGCGCTACACTGACCGCCAAGACACCTGACACCGTTGTTGTTAATCTGAGTTCTGTTGACAATGACTCGGACGATAGCGTGTTTGAAGGGCAGGTTCAGCCAGCAGAACCCTTTATTGGGACAAAGGGGCATATTGAGGGGCATTCTCAAACAACAGCCCCGGAGCCAGGGACTACTAACGCACCTTCCATCGATAACGCCGGGGAATTAGCTACAGAACTTCAAGAATCATTCAGTAAGTTTGACGAATCCATACGCACTCTGGAAGGGAAGTTTCAAGACAAGGAAGAGACTCCGGCTCAGGACGACGAAAACGTGGAAGTCGTACTTGGTACAGTTTCCGACGGAGACTCAATACCGGAGGAAGCACGAGAGAAGTTTGAGGAATTGGACCCTTACGATGATGAGCTGGAGGATATTGTACTCGAGAGGCGCATCCAGAAACTCGCCAACACCGTCCCGCAGTTATCGGAACACGAATTTCTACGTCGAGTAAGCCTATCCAGGGATGAACTCGTTCTCCCTGCCGTGGACGAATCTACGCACGATATGGACCGGAGCGGCCAGGCGATACTAGAGAAGCAGGACGGCGGTGGAACTGATACACCATTTCGCTCAAATCCAGCCAAGGCGATAAGGAAGTAGGTTAGGTTAGGTTAGGTTAGGTTAGGTTAGGTTAGGTTAGGTTAGGTTAGGTTTGTACCAAGGCAGATATTCACACCACTATCGGAAGAGGAAGGGTCGACCTTGTGTAATGAACCACCAAAATCGATCATTTTCAGCGACAATGATCTGTGCGCGGTAGCATCAACCTCGGGAAGTGAGAATGAACAAAAGAACGGGGAAAAAGGGAAAGAGAGGACGATCGATATCCCCGTCGTCGGAACTCGGGAATGTTTAACGTACAAACCCGATAATTACGTCCATTTCATATCCGCGGACGGGGAACTAAGCACACCGATAGGGAAAATACTCTCCGATTTGGGAAGAATAGATGTGGACGCAATTAAGCAAGCAAACTTACAGGTCGGACAAATTGCTATCACTCCTTATGGGAAGAACAAGATCTACAGCATAATCATAAAAGCCCGGTACTTCGAAAAAACCGAAGTAGAAAACATTTTAAAGGGACTGGATAAGTTGAAGAAGGTTCTGGAACGTAACAACGTCGAATCTATTCGAATATCACGTGCCGGGGACCATGCAGACTGCCTACCCGCGAGCGAGCTGGTTGATAAGATCCACGATCTATTTGCGAATTCGGGAGTCGCAGTGACTATTTGTTACGGCAAGATCCAAGTACCAAGGTCCGGGGATAGGAATGCAATCGTGAGCGAAATCCACGAAAGCTTGATCGGCGGACATAGGGGAGTAACGAAAACCTACCGTAAAATTCGCGGAAGATTTTATTGGCCGTCACTCCGTAATGATGTACAAAATTTCATAAGGCGTTGTAAGAACTGCCAGGAGCAGAAACTCGTACGAGTCAAGACCCGGGAACCAATGCTGATCACGCATACACCTGCGGACGTCTTCGATAAAGTTGCATTGGACACCGTAGGGCCACTACTCATTACTCCGCACGGAAATAAACATATCCTAACCATGCAGGATCAACTATCGAAGCATTGTCTGACAGAACCGATCCCAGATCTAAAGGCCACCACCATAGCTGAAGCGATAGCGCGACGGCTTGTAAGTCAATTTGGAGCTCCGCGGGCAATATTGACCGACCGGGGAGCCGCATTTACGAGCAGCCTCTTAAGGCGGGTTTACACCAAGCGAGCATTCACTGCGAACATTGTTTGCGAACAATCGCGAGCAAGATGCTCGGGCGGTGTAAACACCCGGCCGCACCGAACACCGTTTGCGAACGCTGTTCTCGAATGTTCGCGAGCATTCGAGCTCGTTCCGCGACTTGTCGGTAAACTGACGAATCGTCAAAAGATTCGCTGTTCGTTGCTCGTCCGGTATGAACAGTACCTAGGCACTATCCGCAGGAGCTAGAGCGGCTGGGTGATTCTTTTCAACACGTGTTTGTATTCTGTCTTCGTGTCTTTATTTCTAATTTATTTCTAAAAATGGAGTGGGACAACGAAAAATGTCTGGAACTGATAGGGTTGTATAAAGAAAAGTCAGAGCTTTGGCAATCCGATCATAAATATTATTATAATAAATTAAAAAAACATGATGCTTGGGAAGAAATGGCCACTAAAATGGAAGTACCTATTGACTTGGTGAAAGGAAAAATGAATTCCTTGCTTACCTCGCACAGAAGAGAGAAGAGCAAGGAAGAATCATCAAAAGGCACCGGAAAAGGTAGGTAGCAAATGAATAATTTTAGTAAAAAATAATTAAAGTAAAACTACTATATTTTTGAAGTTAGGAGGATTTGATTGATCACACACAATATATTCATTCAATACGTGAATAATATTCGTCGAAATACTACGTATGCACACTGCGCAATACTTGAATAGCCTCACCTTATTTTTTGAAGTTCCTGGTATGTTCCATAACTATACCGGCGAAAACTTTGTATAGTGGTATAGAGTAATCGTAAGTTATACAAAATATCGCGGTAGTTGAATGGTAGGGGACAAAACTGTCGCAATATTGTGCAACTATGTATTTCATATGCGACACATGAATAGCCTCACCCGTTCATTTTCAGTAATCAAACTATGAAGATCGTTCTTTTAATAGCAGTGAGTGGTGCATCGTGTCACGTTCGATTTAAAAATTATAAAATGTTTTCGCCGGTATGATTATCGGACATACCAAGAACTTCAAAAAATAAGGTGAAGCTATTCAAGTGTCGCAGTGTATATTTTGATCAGCTATAATATTCGTGAAAATACTATATGTTATATATTTCTGTAGTATATTATAGTATATTTTTCTACTCGAAGTCTACTCAATGTTGAAATAAAAATTCTGGCAACCCTAGCCCGCTGACCAGGTAGGTACCTCACGCAGACTTTGACTCTAAACTCACGTTCGTTGGTAAGTATAACAAAGGTGTAATGGATCAAATCAACAGAAACATGAAATAATCATTCGAAAGTAATATATTGTAAATATAGATGATTTATTGCAAACAAGAAATTGCTTGAATATGCAAAGACAAAATAGTTCGTATCAACAGAAACAGAAAGTGTAAATTACGTGAATTCAAATTATGAATTAGTAACTGTTTCCAGGTGAGGACGAGGTATACAGAAGCAAGTGGTTTGCATATAAGGCGTTGAGATTTATAAAGGACAAAAACAAGTGCAAACGAACTCTCAGTTCATCCCGTTCGCAAGACTATCAGGAGACAAATATACAGGTGATGTTAATTAGTTGGGTTACATAGCTTCTAATTTCAATGTCTGTATTGGATTATAGCATATAAATCATCAAATTATGAGTAATCGTTTTGCCATGCTACGGCTCCATTTGTAATGAAGTATTTGGAAAAAGCGTCCCGTATTTGTTTCGCGTTTGTTGGTGGTTTCCTTGGGACTTTTTTCAAACCAAGTAGAGATGTATCCATAGCATTTGTAGGACAATATAAATGAGACGAAGTTGAACTTTGA
Source organism: Trachelus tabidus (assembly GCA_030142655.1). Taxonomy (NCBI): domain Eukaryota; kingdom Metazoa; phylum Arthropoda; class Insecta; order Hymenoptera; family Cephidae; genus Trachelus; species Trachelus tabidus. Next base: position 23,560 of record JARQTI010000486.1, read on the forward strand.
TGTAGGAAATTGTGGAGGTACACACACGCCATAACGACCCACATGGCTTTTCCAGGTTCCAAGAGCAGAGGTTTCCGTAATACACGAAAAACCGAACATAAAATGCCAAAAGCATTTTCGACCACCCTTCTACCTCGACTCAGTCTGTAATTGAAAATTCTTTCCGGAGAACCTTTCGAGTAGAATCCTGAATACGGTTTCATTAAACTATCGCACAGTCCAAAAGCATCATCTCCTAAAATCACATACGGTACGGGAAATTCCCCGTTTGGCAATTTAGACGGTTGGGGCAGATTCAAGCGGTTATTTTGAATATCCTTATAAAGCTGTGAATTTTTGAAAACCCCACTATCCGAGATTCTGCCTTGGCATCCAACATCCACAAAAAGAAAGTTATAGTCAGCGTCAACAAGGGCAAATAGGACAACACTAAAAAACGACTTGTAATTGAAGTATTCGCTCCCACTTTTGGGCGGACATTTTATTACTACATGTTTCCCGTCGATAGCTCCAATAGCATGCGGAAAGTTCCATTTCTGTTCAAACCCCTGGGAGATGCGTTGCCACTCTTCTTCATTTTCAGGCCTCTGTAAATCAATAACAAAGTCAATTTTTCTACACCTTGGGAAATAATGCAAAATTTACAATGACTATGAAATAACGAACGAATGTGGAACACTTTTTTGCACTCTAAAATTGTGACCTACTTATGTAAGTGATTCACTTTCCAATATTTATTTCTCTTTTTTAATTTTGTGTAACCAGGTTCAAGGTTCGGAGGGCTTAGCAACTGGTGATAGCGTCATGGAGGACGAGAATATTTCTATGAATGCAGATGATTCAGAGGAAAGTGAACAGGAACTCACTTCCCAGCTGACAAGCAGCATGACTTCTCAAGCACCTACTTCCAAAAGGGAGACTTTTGTAAAACCTACTGCACCTAACAAGCGCAAAAAATTATCGCCAACCACTGCTGCTACATCTCAAGTAGACCAAGTTATGGACATATTAAAACGTTCAGCAGAGCGCCATGCTTGTGACGTATATGGTGAACGTGTCGCTTTGAAATTGAAAACGTACGAAAAGAGAACGCAAGCTATAGTTCAGCATTACATAAATAACATTTTATTCGACGCCGACATGGGCTCACTTCATGTGCTTGCTAATTCTCAGTTCCCCCCATGTCACGAAGCTATTCTGCCCCTCCTTCCCCCTATAATATTCAGATGCCAGACTCACAACGCTATGCCACGCTTGCTTCTCCCAATCCATCTGTTTCAAGCAACAGTTCAGATATGGGACTGGTCGGCTTCAACGCCGAGGAATGTGATCGTGAAGATACACCACCAGCTCTTTCCTCGACGTCTACAGAAACCTTCTACTCAGATTTCCGTCCATGACGTGACGATTATTACGACGGAGAGTTTTATTTACGCTTTTTCCTAATTCATAATTTCAATTCACAATTCACTTGTTCAATTTATTCAATTTTTCAATTTATTCACCGCTTTAATACCTAAGTTCTGTGTACCGATGAAACAAAAAGATAGTTAAATACAGGAATGAAATTCAAACTCTGTTCTTACCTTTACATAATCCTTCAGTACGTCTACGATGGCTTCACAGACTTGAGGAATGATTTTCGAAATTGATGACTTTGAAATTCATAAAAGATACATGAGACTGGCGTATGAGTCTCCTGTAGCCAAAAATCGAAGGGTTAATGCCAATCGTATTGCTGCAGGAATACACTCACGGTAGTTGGTATCATGTCCCGATATTTTTTCCTCAATTTTTTTTAGTAAAAAGTCAAAGTTCGATGATGACATGCAGCTGAAATTTTTGAAAAGTCCAGTTTCATTCACCCTCAAGTCAGCTAGCAATTGCATATAATTTGTTCCTTTTAAAAAGGAAGACTCCCACATCCTGCGTTTCCTCCTCTGGCGGCGTTTCTCGATTTCAGAGAGAATCACTATCGACGCAGCACAGATTGCAAGCTTTGACAACGCTGGTGCCATGTTTGTGCACGTTTGTCGGAGCTTCGCCGAATGTTCGAGAACAACTGCTCGATCGGGCGTGCTCAGGCAGTGTGAACGGGGTCCTCCCTTCATGTTCGCGAATGTTCGCAAACGTTTGCGAACGACTGCAAACCTTCGCGAACAATGCTCGCTTGGTGTAAACCCGCCTTTACACGAAATTGCAAAAATATTTAAAATTAAACAGCTTACAACATCTGGATATAGACCCCAGACGAATGGTGCGCTAGAACGAAGTCACATCATGTTAACAGAATATATCAAACATTACACCGGAAAATACGACGATTGGGATAGGCTATTACCATACGCCGAATTATCCTATAACACCTGTGTCCATGAGGCAACGAATTTCACCCCGTATGAGATAATATACAGGAGATTACCGAGACTGCCAAGTCAGTTTCCTACTGAGACCAAACTGCCTACTTATAACTCCTTTACATCAGAATTGATAAAGCGACTATCAGAAATTCGAAGAATCGCAGGAGAAAACATCAACAAGGCAAAGGAAAAGTCTAAATGATATTATGATGAGAAGGCCCGTCCACTCGCAGGCCGAATAGGTGACGAGGTCTGGGTGAAAAAGGAGTTCTGTAAGGACAAGTTTGATGGTCAATATCATGGACCCTATACTATAATAGACATAACCGATAGGAGTAATGTAATATTGAAAATGGCGAATGGTCATATATTCTGTAAACACGTCGATGCCGTAAAATTGTCATATGAGTGAATGTAATAGAGTGATCGAAAAGAATGAGTGCTGGACACTGTGTTACGTCCGAACCAGAATGGAGGCTTAAACTGGTGCCTTTACCGAACCGTAATATACTCTTAAGTTTGTCCTATTTTTAGTCAATGCTTGCGCACTTTACTCGGGATTGGGCTATGCTTCTAATTACCGCGGGAAGAATGAATAGA
>JARQTI010000486.1:34549-50966 GCA_030142655.1 Trachelus tabidus
GCATGGGTGAGGGGGTGGCGCCACAGTGCGGTGTGGCGGGGGCCAGAGCGCTGTGCGCTCCATGACTCATAGGGGGCCAGTGGTGGGGGTTTGTTGTGACGGCCAGTAGTGGCCTGTAACTACTTGTGTATTATGATACAATAAATATACAAATGTTAAAATTAGTCATAACTTCGTGTATACAAATTTCTGAAAACCGCCTTTTTCATCCAGATTGGTAAATATGTCCCTTTAAGTGGCGCGTAAATGTGATTTCCACTTTAAATAGGTAAGAACACTTAATATCAGAGCATTAAACTGGACTTACCTTATATTTCACAACCCACTCGTTATACACGCGTGGAAAATCTGGATAAGTAAATTCAGTCTAATAAAACACAATAGTTGTTATTTTTAAAAACATGAATTGTATTACATATGTATTTATCAATTTCAATACATTACAAAATTTTAATTAACTTTGTGGAACTACGACTGTAGAACGTCTTATAAAAGAAGGATAAGGTATTGATATATTATGATATTAATCATTAAAATTACGTAAACCAAAAGAGTCTTTATTTACCACCCAGTGTCATTTTACATTCATATTTTACAGTTCTGTCTTACCTATTTTCATCTTTTTTTTCTTTCTCTACTAGAACATGAAAATCGTTCATAAGGTTCGTATCGTGTGAATCGATCGATCAATCAATCGATCCCGATGCCACGCCGCACCTGTAAAATATTTGGCGACATGGAAGTGGAATTCGAGTGTGAGGAAATTAGACGGAGGCATTTGAGATGGAGATGGAGATGGAGATAGAGTTGGAGATGAAGATAAAGATAGAGATAGAGGTAGGGATAATGTTTGTGCATGTGTGTGTGTATATGCGCGCGCGTGCGTGCAATTTAGATAGAGAGAGGGAGACAGAGACTCGTTTATGATCGAATCTGATGGTCTGAAACATGCCGATAAAATCAAACCCTTCCATTAAATCCTATTTCGCCATTTTGAGATGATTCACACTTCAGAAAAGTGCATTCCATAGTACTCACTCATCTTACAAATTAGTAGTCAGACATTTAATGTAAAACTAAAATGATATAGTTAGTGTGGATCACGAATATGAAGGTTGCACACGTCTGCACTAAAATGGAAGTGTCTACGATGCTTAATATAATAATATATCAATAGAACCGAAAGGGTTATTCCGATATTCGTGGCAACCTTCATTTAACGTGCACGTACAAGATTCATTATAATCATTACAGTTACACGGCAAATACCTAAGCATTCACATTGTAGTTCAACTCAACCAAAAATACATTCGCGTTACATACACAGTCTTAATGTATAATTTATTAACGATAAAGTGTCATGCTATGAAATTTCATAGAAAACACAAGTAAATTTCCATGGGAAGATTGAACCTAATTCGATACTGCTTTAACAATCGTAAATTAAAAAATATTGAACATTATCAAAAGTATATGAAGTTGAAATTAATTAATTTTATATAAATCAAATCACTTTAAGCAACATAAATGAAATTTATATGAACACATATATAGCAGGATGCTTCAAATGAGAACGGGATAGTTAAAATCGCATATGCGCAATACCAACAATGGCATGAAACATTTTTTATTATAAAGGAATAAAATGAGATAATTAGAACCTTCGGTCTGTATAACAGGTATATAACGGAATATATTGCATTATTTGTATACATCTTAAGTAAATTTTACTTTAAAAAAGAAAGACAAATCTTCCAAGAAACAAAGAAATGTAAAATAATGAAAAATATATCTACAGATATCATGACCAAAAAATATAAGACTATGTATGCGTGCAATTATTTATTAACTGATTGAATGCAGATAATTTTTAGTGCACGAAACCTTGAAGAAAAATAATTTCTTATTGTCATTTCGTTTATCCGAGCAAAATATTGATAATGTAATAAGAATTATTGCATTTTTTTTCACGTCAGGTGGTAACAGCAAACAGAATACAATGTTGCTTTTTTAAGCAATATCATATTTTTCTTTGTTATTACGAATGTAGCAATGGGAAACGTATTTTTTACGAATAATTCAAGCATATTTATATATTTCGTAAATACAAAAATCGAAGAATAACTAGCGACGTACGCTATGTTTTCTGTCATCTAAAAATTTTCAAAGAGACCGTGGATTATAATTAAAAAATCATTATTAAAAATGGATAGAAATAACTTTTAATAAATAAATTGAACTACAATAGTGAATAGCTGTCATAATCGACTTTTATTAGCTCTCGTATGTGGTGTAGAGTACTAAATCATCAAATACAAATAATTGTGCCCGTCTTTGTCCAATCTTTTTTTTCTTTTGACATGAGGTCTTTTCTTTCTCTTTTTTCCCATCGTATGTGTTTTTTTTCTGTGGACATATCATAAGAAGTGACGTGAATTTCTAGTTTTCGTCATGGTTATGTCAGTTTTGCTAACAATATAAGAAAAAATTATATTAATAAAAATAATAATTGAAAGTGTGACACTAGGACATTAGCCATATTAAGAGACCCGAAAAATCATATGTTAACACAGCTTTATGGTCAATAACGCAGAAAATTTACAATTCTTACTGGACTGTGTAAAATTATAATTTTTTATATACTAATGTAATATATGCAATACTCCAATGCCACACCTCCATAAAATTTTGTTCTTCCGTGTGGAAACAACCAAGCACAACGTAGCAAGTAATTCATTAGGAATACATTTTGTTCATTTAAGCTCAGCACGTAAGTATGACGTTCCCTTCTGTCTTTAAAAGTACATTTAATTAAACAAATTACAAATACTTAATTAGGCTAAGCTAAATAAAGTTGAAAAATTGTAAACAACTCGAAAAATCTTGTATTTAATTTCCAAAATGGGAATCAAGTTGAAAGATAATATGAGATATGAAACAGATAATCAAATCAAGAAAAAGAAAGTAGTAAAGGCAAACAAATTTTTTTGAACTTGCAAAAGTTGTCATATTTTGTTCATATAAATTTTGTCGAATTCTAAGAAATATACACGGTGTATCACCTAATTTAGACATCTGAAATATCTCCGTTCTACGTGATGTTGGTTGATTTTTTTTCTTTCAGACCAGCCATTCGGTGTTCATCACAGTCACATTGCAAAATTGACCAATTTACCAAAACGAAAAAAATATATATATATGTATATTTTGAAAATCGTTAAACGTATTAACATCTGTGAACCTCATTTTGCTCATAAAACTATAATCAATAAACATGGCCAATAGGTTGAAGGTTGAATCTTTCATCTTAAAATCCTAGTCTGATAAAAAATAGCACAATCCATAAGCAATGTCCCACGACAAAATAGACGAACTTAAATATATCTCATTAATTTTTGGACAACTGAAAAATATAACGTCTCGAAAGAAGTGTATGACATATAGGGGTAGTATCCCTTCCTTTGGCATGAAACACTTTTTCCTGTATCAATTTTTTTAGGTTTCGAAAAAAAATGTCCGCCTGCCCGCTATCATTTCAAAAAACTAAGAGAAATATCTTATATCAAAACGTAAATTAAGAATTTTTTAGTTCTTTCCTAATAAATTTTATTTTTGTTCAAGGTCACCTGAGGGTTAATGTATCTCGTGCCCTTGAAATTTTTTTATATGGCTACAACGGTGTGTTAATGAAAATCTATCGTCCCATTCAAAAAAGAAAAAAAAAAGATCAATAATCTTGAAATCTGAGAAAATATAGCACCTTGACAAAAATTAATTTACTACTGATCTTCGTATTACGGAGATATTGCTCGTGGTTAAATTACATTAAACGCCTTGTGTATTATCATGGGACAAAAAATTTCATAAACTATTACATTTCCACATTATATGTGGAATATATACTTCGCACAAAAGCCACAAATATAAACCAAAAATGAAATTTCTCTAAACTGTTTACACAGAACATTTGATGTTAAGGGGCATAGTAACCTTTAAACGCGTAAAAAAGCTGCAGTTTGCTTCTTCACAGAGGAAGCTTTGTGAAGGTGGAAAATGTGCCTGTCGAGATTTTCATGTCACCATGTTCAGAATGTGCCAAAACCTCGAGAAAACACGTTTGGAGAAAATGTCCGCGCGCGCGTGTTCGTAATGGCTTCCAAAAATTCAAAGGTGCATAACTCGAAAATGGTTTTAGCTACAGCCCCCAAATGTTGCAAGCATGTGCAGCTCTATAATAGTTTCATTGGCTATAATTTTCATCATGATTTAAGCTGCGGCTCGGATTTTATGTCGTTTTCAAATTCCCAAAAACAGGACGTTATCACTCTAACGATCAATGTGACTAACTAAAATCTGATGACAAATTTGGTGATAATCGTCTAAATAGTTCTTGACAAAGATATTTGTATCCAAGGTTGGTTGGTATTGCTTTTGGGCCGAATCCATCGAAAAATTGATTTTATGATATTTCGAATTTTTTGAAAAATTAAATTTATCAATATAACTCCCGTCAACTTTGACCGACCGAGCTTCAATTTTCTAAGAGTATAGAACATCATTTAGCTGGAACTCACATTAAATGAAGCACCGCAAGTTGGGAGAGGCATGGGGACTCACGTTAAACAAGCCGCAAGTTGAAACTTGCAATTTGCTTCCTCCGAATCGTAAGGTAATTTACAAAGTCCCTATATGAGGAAGCCAAGAATTGTTTTAAATTTTGTTGACAAAAATTATATTAGATATCGAAATGAAATTTTCTAGAATTTAATAATCTATCTTTTTTGTACATAAAACGATTTTTTTAAATATACACTGCGCAACACTTGAATAGCTTAACATTATTTTTTGAAGTATAGAGAATTATACAAAGTATCGCGGTAGTCGAATGGTGGAGGATTCTCAGAGAATAAAATTGTCGCAATATTGTGTAACTGTGTATTTCATATGCAACACATGAATAGCTTCCCAAAATACAGAACAACAGTATTCATTTAAACAGCAGACTTATCTCTTTCTTTTGCATGTTAATAATCTGTACTAGCTCCATTTCGATTTATAACTTAACAAATATTGTATTAGGTAACGATGTGTACAATGTTTTAATGAATTCTTTTGTTATTCCTGCCGAAGCTTCCTTGATGCCACGTATAAGTTCGGTTTGCGAATTATATTGCTTTTCTTTGCTATAAACTTGTCTGGATAACCACACCCAAACATTTTCAATGATATTGATGTCTGGTGAAAGTACAAACCAGGGTGAATGTTGAATATCTTCATGTTGAAACCAGTCCTTTACAGTTTTAGCAGAATGAATAGCAGCATTATCATGTTCAAAAATCCATTCAGAGCCTTTCATCATCTTTCTAATCTTTGGTATTTCTGTTTTTAGAAAATTTATATAAAATGTGGCATTTTGACGTCCATCCAATATCTTAATACTGATAGGCCCATTAGTGCAAATAGCTCCCCATGTCATCATTGATTGTTAAGCGTGTGGTCGCTTAGATAAAATAAGTGAATCTTTTCTTAAATCATGGAAATAGTAATGGTAACACTGGCCCGTCGATATTAAATTTCTTCTCATCGGTAAATATTACCGATTTCCATTTTTCAGACCACGTCATATGTATGCGTGCAAATTCCAAACATGCTATTTTGTGGTGCTCCTTTAACGCCGTTTTTTTTTTTTCAAATTTCATTCTCTAGATATGTTGAGTTTTTTATTATACTTTGTACTGTTCGTATACTGCAGGGAACTGCTAAATTCTTAGCAATTTGAGCAGCAGATTGTGTCGGATTCGATGCCTCTCTCAAAACTTTACGATATTCTCGGTTACCCAAAGCCTTTTTCACCTTCCCTTTATATTTTTTATCATAATTTTCAGGGTCTTTTAAAAACATGTCAATCACTTTAGGACTTCTATTTAGTTTTTTCGCGATTTGCCGATTTGAAAGTCTGACTTCTTTATACGCTTTTATTTGTCCTATCTCTTCCTCAGTAAGTGATTTTGCTCGACCCATCTTGCATAATAAACTTGAACAAATCGAATATGACACGATGCAACACTCACTGCTATTAAAAGAACGATCTTCATAGTTTGATTATTGAAAATGAACTGGTGAGGCTATTCGTGTGTCGCATATGAAATAAACAGTTACACAATATTGCGACAATTTTGTTCTCTAAGAATCCCCCACCATTCAACTACCGCGATACTTTGTATAACTTACGATCACTCTATGCCACTATAAAAATTTTCCGCTGGTATGATTATCGGACACACCAGGAACTTCAAAAAAAAAAGGTCAGGCTATTCAAGTGTCGCGCAGTGTATTTTTGACTTTTTTATAGGCCGTGAAAAGGGGTGATGCTTCTTTCACTATACCGCTCCGCTTAATGCAGATTTTCAATTCAAATTCGTCTAAAACCAAAGTGACGAAGCAAACGTTTAATTCACGTTATTGACTTCATGGAATAAACCTATTGCAAAGTAAAAATTTTCAAAATTCGCAAAATAGCAGGTGCATTTAAATAAAAGTTTAATTTTAACTCCAATTTTGTGCCTTATTTCGGTGTAGAAAAAAGAAAAGTTACTATTTGCCAATAAGAATTAATTTATATTCATTCCATAACGACAGTCATGCAAGATTAAAAATTCATTGGTCTTTTTGATGTCAGACGAATCTATAAGATGCAATATTGACTCCGTGGATCGGTATCGTGAGAAATACACGACCAACTTCAGCACCGCCTATGAGATAGCCAAAAATGTATCAATAAAAAAAGTTTTCATGTATTTAAAAGACAGACTAATAATTCATATAATGTTTCATATCAGTATCTATTATAATTTCTTTGAAAAAAATCCTAAAATTTTAGCTTGTTTTTTAGACCTGTAAAGGATACTATACCCCTTAAAGTAAGACAGAAGAAAAGCTTTCATTACAGCGAAATATTGTCTATATTGAAACCCATAGTTTTGTGCTTCGTTGCATTATGGTACATAAATTATAAACATATTATGATTAACACTATTATTAATACAAATAAATGATTACTCACGAGGCCATATATTCTGCATATCAAATATACGTATTTGCGTGAGTAAGATAAGTTACACTATAAATAGTCCGAGATGCTTGAGACACGTTTTTAAATTCAGTAGTCAGTCAAATGAATATTTAATAAAGAATAGTTCATTTACTAGCTTTGTTCATAATAAAAGAAACGTAATATTATTATCACTGAAAATCAGGATTCAACTAATACTGATTAACTTATTTATAAAAAAAACTTCTTATATTGTCTATTTCTAAATCCAATACAAATATTATGAAATGCTATGCCAGCGTAATGAATTATATAATTTTAGATTTTCTTGGATTACAATGTGATAACTAGCAAAGTAATAAATATTGTAATGAATTTCAATGCAGATCAATATGAACTGTAAATTTTAAATTCATTTATATTATCAACGTTTTTACTTAATCCTCGAAGTGCCTATGAAATATTAATTTATAATTTTGTAATATCAACGTGTAAAAATATAAAGATGCAAAAAAGAAATTTCGAAATCATGTGTATTGTTTAAGAATCAGCGTCCAAGCTTCTCGTGCAACATAAAATCATACATTGATTGTCATATTAAATACTTCTTTCAATTAAGGAAGCATCATACGATTTTAACTGCACCAACTGCCAATAAATTCATATATTAAACAACCATACATAAAAAAAAGAATTCTATCGTGTTTTAGATGTATCTCGAACATAAAAATGTATAAACCGAAAAAAAAAACATTTTAATATTAAAGTTTAGAAGGTCCAGTGATTTCTTTAAATTTTGAGAATCATAATTTTAAATATATAATCATACTGAGATATTAGTAAGTTTTCGAAATACTTCATATGGCCTACAATGTTAATAAAGTCTCGAACGTTTATCTTTTTTTGGCAGCACGATTTTACGCGTAACACTTGAAAAATTATCATAATATACAATTATATTAACGTACACATTCAATATTTCGAAATGATAAAAATAAAAAATATTAGCACTATTGAAATGAATGTGTCAATGTCGAAGCTCTCGTTTTTATATCGTAGTACTCGTGGATGTAAACTGTTCTACAGGGTGGTCACCAAAAATACATTAGTTCATTATGCAATTAAAAATACAGTGTTGGTTAAATAAATGAAATTACAGTAATAATCTGCAAGTTAAAAAAGATATGAATGATTGGTCTTTTTATCATTATTAAGATAAAACTGATTAGGCCACTTACACGAAAAATGCTATAGTGATCAAGAAATTATTGTAAAACAAAAAAGTCTTACAATGCAATTTAGGTTACACGAAGAAAAGAGATCAGTAATAGTTACTAGTCTGGTTAGCAGTGAATCCCTGCACTGAGTTCCATTTTGCACCAAAATCTTCGTTACTAACAAATCCAATAAGAATTATATTCGGAATGATAATGGTTACTGTTTTCTAAATAATCTGCACTATTCCACTATGTTCATTGTTCACTCTCTATGTTTATCCAAGACTCGCTCCTGAGCAGACTGGTATTTATTACTATTCTCTTTTTTTCCGTGTAGTCAAATCAGGTCATTTAAATTTTCCGTATAATACCAATTATTATTATATTTTATAATTAGAAATGAAAATGAAAGACACACTTTGTTATTATCATAATAATTATGCAACATGGAAATTGATAAATAACAGTTTATCTGAAGGAACAAAAATTCGTGAGCAAAGAAACCTATTAAGATAAAGAATGTGGAATTCTAGCTTCCGATAAGAGAAGCTTTAAGTACGACTTAAAAAAACTATACTCGCGCTAGACGTCTGGACACTTATACATTAGTTATAACATCCGATATATTTAATCAACACCATAATTTTTACGTGGGTCATAAAAGCACTAATAGAGTAATGGTGCTAATTGAGGCGAACACCCTGTATATAAAGTTGAATATAAATATAAATACCATATGGCCTAGTGAAGTAGATTGCAATAAAAATTTAGGCAAAAAGGAAGTATTTATATGTGTGATCATTACTATTGTCATCATCATTTTTAACTTCTTTTGTACCCATATGCAGCGTGGAGCAAAAATTGTAGTACAAGCTAAAAGAAGGTGAATCGTCGGAAGAGAATAAATTGACATTGCAAAATAAATTGTTACTCCATCAAGCTTGGTTCTTTGAGGAAAAAAAGACCAACTTTGAAAATCTGTCAAGCATCCATGCACTTGACTAAATCTCGACTTACAAGGAAGGTCACCTTATTGTACCCCCACAACCTGAGTTGAAAAAATTGCGTTTTGTAGTTCACGTCAAAGTATAAATCCTCACAAAAAAAAGCTGCCCACTTGCATATTTAAGGGGTGAAATTAATTCCTGAAAATCGGTGGTTTTTTTCGTTTTTCGCTGATATCTTGGAAACCAAAATAGATACGGCAAAAGTTTAAATAGCAAAGTTATTCATTTTTCAGTGCTCTGCAATAATACGTGGTTGAAAATTATATAGAAATTTTGTATTTATTTTTTTTTCATAAAAAACCTGTTTTTCTTTTACATTTTTCTCTATCTTTTCATAATAAACGTCATTTTTTCGACTCAAAATTCAATGATATCAACCTGCATTGGGGTTTTCCGTCTCAAGAACTCATTAAACCGGAGAGTTATGTTTTCCAAACGCAAAAAATTGTATAGATTTGAACCGATGACATGTTCTTATCATTATCAAACTATGAGGTGGGCTTCTTAAAATACGTTTTATTTTTGCATGATATCCTATGTGTGAAGTTTATTATCAAATCAAATTAAATATTTCTTTCTTAAAAAAATAAATACAAAATTTCTATATAATTTTCAACTACATATTATTGCAGAACACTGAAAAATGAATAACTTTATTTAAACTTTTGCCGTATCTACTTTGGTTTCCAAGATATCAGCGAAAAACGAAAAAACCACCGATTTTCAGGAATTAATTTCACCCCTTAAATATGCGAGTGGGCAGCTCTTTTTTTGTGAGGATTTATACTTTGATGTGTGTTTGTGTTTGATTTCTTTGTGTTTGAATACAGTGTCATCAGCCGGTATGTTTGATATTCACTATCAATTAATCTTCATTAGGCTATAAAAATATTAGGATACAGTAGCAGAAAACACAAAGATTGAACATTAACCACTTGACTCACACATACTCATAAGTCGACCGATATGCGCTATCGTGCGTTAACAGCGCGCAAGTGCCAGAAAAGTGGTTAATAAAATAAAGAATGTTTGAAACCTAAAATATTGGTTGAATTATTTGAAATCCCTCTAAATCAGAACAATGTGGATAAATTTGAAGGAAAATACTTATCTATAGTTAGATCCACTGAGACGAGACTTCTTCAAGTGTATATACACATAACAGATATTCAAAGCCATTTTTATCAAAAACGAAGCCCGGTAGATATAAAAATTATCCTCAGTTTTAGATTTATTGTTTCATGAAGAATTACCTCCTTTTCGCTTGTTCTACTATTTCGGTCCCGCCCTGTATACGCGATTTTCAGCACCAATCATTAAATTCCTCGGTCGTGTCAGATTTTCATTAAAAATAAGTACAGTAGAAAATTAGGGAGCGTCCGAAGGACGGTTACATCAAAACTTAAAATTGTAATTTTTGCCCTTTTGGCTGCTCTTTTAAAACATCATATAGGGAGCCAATTGATTCACATTGCATAACCATACAATATTACATAAAACAGAAGTCAGAGATCTCAACTTTCTAGAAAATCTTTTGTAAATGTTTTTCACTTAACCAGATTCAATTACTATGATAACCTTTTTGTGTTTCGCAAATGTAGTTAGCATGCGTATACTTCATTTAACTTTTTGCGGTCAAAGGACGGCATATTGCCAGCAGGATTGCCAAAAAATATTACAACCGCAAAGAGTTAAATTAGTATTTTTTTTCCTAAGAGAACTTGAATAAATGTCCATCGCAAATTTCATTTAATAAATTTTCGGCTTTCGGAAACCTTCACGGCTATCGCTGAGCGTTTTGCCAATAACGGTATAAGTAACACGAGAAATAAATGTTGGCTTGGATAACTTTTAGTTTAAAAGGTTTTACCTAATAAAAATTTAATTTGAATGTATCTATTATATACTGTACAAACTTTTCTTTTATTATACCCTGCTTTATTAACAGTTTAGTCATAAGTATTATGAGTAATAATTGAAAAGTTAAATATTATGAAATATACTTACGCATTGCAACTATAAAATTGCGAAACATTTTCTAACTAATTCAAAAACGAAGAAAATATTTTAAGTTTTTTGTGTTTTGTTATGGTATTACTCATTGTGAATCGAATTTGCATTAAGATAGACCGAAGATAATAGAACAACTGGTGCTATCTATTAATTAACAATTAAGACTACAAATTATGATTATTGAGGAGAGATTAGTATCGCCGACGTAATTAATCATAATAAATTTAAATGAATTATAGTTATAAAAAATATAATTTAAAGAATCTTTATAATTACTTAACAAAGACAGCGTAATATTCTCTCCACGTATTTAAGAGTGCCTTGACCTATTGTTCAAATGAAAAAGTATTCTTTTTCGAAAATTAACAGCTACTACTTAAAAACAGAAACATAAATGGTGAAAATCAAACATTTCTGTAACTTCAACCGTCTTCGCATGGGCAGGAAATACATAACAAAACTAACAACAACTTTTAAAGATAAAACCTCACTCTTCAACCATTTGAATAAAACTTTAGAAAAAAATAATGCAGAAGAAAACGGATAAAATGAGGACGCATGGTGTCATAACCTTTCTTGCAATAAAACCTATTGCTTCTAATATTTATATTATATTGATATAAAATCGAACACGATACACAAATCTGTGAACGAACATTGATGTAAGTTGCGTTACTACAATATTGAATTTAATTTTATTGAATATAGAGCAGTATAGAGGATGTATCAGAGTTAAATATTTGAACAGATATTTGAAGACATTAAGTGAAAGTAAAAAGGCCCTCGTAATTCTATAATCCCCGATAAAAATGCTAACTTCGCTTTCACGTCAACGAGCAACAACGAGAAGTGAATCGCCCAAACTTAAAGTGTTGTGAAGCAATAATATGTAACAATACAAAATAAAACAAAATATCTGTTCGAAAAAGTTTTAAATTTTGTGGCACAGGCCAATCTAAAAAATTCAGTCATTTTCGTGCATTATCTTGAATTGTTATTTGCAATCAATAAGTTACTTGTTTTTCACAAATGAGATCCTTTCTCTTATACATAAATCACAGTCCATATATGGTAAGAATATATCTCCAAAGTAATTTGTTTAATGAAAAATATCAGGGAAAACAAGTTCTCATTGAGTCGCAATTGCCTGACCCGCGTGGTTGCATCTTATGCATTCACTATTGCGAAAAAAATTCATTGCACAAATATGAAACTTAGAAACTGGAAGTCCTAAGCATCTGCAATGTTACTGTGCCATTCATATTTGGATCTTTATGTCTTATTTAAATTTGAACCCGACCGATTCAACGGCTCTTTTGCAATTTTGGATACAGGACATTTTCGACTATGCATACACACGCGAAAGAGAACGAGAAAGAGAAACACGCGAGAACTACTGTGACAAAAAGTAATCGTGGAACCTAAATTTGAATAAAATATATTAATAATCGAAATACATTTCTTAAAAAAGAAATATGTGGGCTTGAACTCGGTACCGTAAAAACGTAAAGTAATTAAAAGAGATATATCAATTTGTATTTAAAAGTTAGGAGTTGAAATGTAAAACATGTTATATTAATTTTAATGAAACTCTCTTCAAAGAGAATACTTTCATTTGAACAACGAAATGCACAAAAAATTTTACTATAGAAATACAGACTGACTCACCTTGAAAGTAATCTGAATAGGTGGCATGGAATTATAGAATGGTCAGTACGGCATATAGTAACCACGTCGATAACTCCTGTGTCGGAAACAAAAAATCACGTTATTACTTTTAACTAAAGCATACTTTATGAAACAAGGTTTATACTGATCTATTTACAAATATATACAGTTTTTTCCCAATTTAAAGAACATTACAGACACTCAAAATGATGGGAAACAGTCATACATCTATATTTTACCAACTTTTTCGCTATCTGTTATATTAGGATCTTAGGATTGCAAAACATAAATTTGTTCATTAATTTATGCCATATATGTAAATAAACATGATATTCAAATTTGTTGATCTATCGTTGTAAGGTGCGGAAACAAAACGGTATAAGTAATCATGAAATCGCAATTTTTACGTTACGCTTCATTAGGAGTTTAAAGTACCCAATGACAAGTGTTTTTCTATTTTGTCCTCAGTCCCAATAAATTTATCCTAGTCTAATCTATATGCTAGTCTGCAAAATGGCAGCAGCATTCATAAAATTTCAAGAGAGTATTACGTGATTGAAAGGCGTGTTTAAAGTAGTATTGTTGCAATGGAATATTATTATTTTTTAATGGTATTTTCGGAATACAATATTGCATACGTATATTTAAATTCGTCCAATACGTCATATTCCATAATATTAATGTTAATTTCGAAAAGAAAAAAAATATTGTATGATGCATATTCGTCAGAACTTTCCGGATGTCGATAAAATTGAATTTCAATTACATCATTAATACGACTACCATTAACTCTCTCCGAATCAAAATACTCAGGAAAACTTCGTGATTGCGCCAGTCAATCACATCGCGTATTATAGTTATGTGTTGTGGTGCAGTAGGTATTAATGTGTCTCTGTGAAGTTACCGCCGTTCGGTTTAGAGTACCGGCGATACAGTAAAGCCTATCGATACCATCAAATTCTCAATAATGTAGGTTTCTCCCTCTGTAAAATGATACAATAACGTAATGGTCTATCCCCACTTTCTCCATACTCTCCTTCGTGCTGTCCCCATTTTCCACAATCAAAGGAGAGATTACTGCAGATGCGAAACTTGAAAAAGTACGAGCTACATTATCGAGAGATGGCTGGTGCCAAGTGTTACGTTATTAAGAGGTTTTACTGTACAATAAAAGGCACGTGGCTTCGAACACGGGAAGCCAGCCGCATTGGCGGTTTTTCCATTTATTTGAGGGCTTTCTCCATGTGTTATTATATTACGCCCGGTCTCCCGTGCGCTGCTCAACACACCGAGACCACGTCTATTGAGCGGTGCGAAGTTCCGCATGATGCGAAGAGAGTTAAAACATTTTAAATAGTGAATTTCTTTATTAAACCGCATTACAATAAAAAGTTTGCTTTTGACTAATATAATAATAAACTTGAACCCTCACCTGCGTTATTTGTAAATAAATATTCTTTCATTATTTCTCGATTGTGCACTTAATTGAAAAACTTTTAGTATTATCGGCTATGCAACTAAAAAAATAATTTCTCGGTACATACATTCAGCAAATTTTTTAAATGGATGGTAATACTTGGTTGAATAAAGAAAACTATTGTATAACAATGAAGCTCTAAGGAGGTCCTGTCGAAACTAACTACTGGGAATTTTCACGTCTGAAACTTATATAGGTTATAAATTAAACAATTCTGAATTGAATTGCAAAATTTGAAAATCGGTCACCGATAAAAATGTTAAGAAAAGTAATATTAAAAACGAAACTTTAAATATGAACTCAAAGGTCACAGAGATTGAATTTCGACTTTGCATGAGAAACTAACATATTTAAAGTGAACATTGAAGCAAAAAATGGTATATTAGAGATTCGTGAATTCTTCAGGATTAGATACATACCATAAAAAAATGACGTTACCGGGTGTTTCAAAGTGTAATTGCAAATTACATTGCCGGATCTCCATAGATTATCCGGGAGATAACCAATAAAAAAATAAATAAAAGTCAAACGAGAGTATGATTTTTAAATGTAATTGTACAAATGAGCTAATTTCATAAAGATAAACACCTACAAACAAATTTCTATACTTAATGTGAATAATTTCGTAGAAAGTCCGGTTTGTCTTAATCGATTTATGGAATTGATTCGATAGTTGATCAGTTGACTAACATGCATCGACAGGACCTCCTTAATACAGTCCTAATCAATGGAAGGTAACAGGACATGACTATTAACATTCATGATACAAATCCGTATCACAGCAAAGTCACTGATAAATATGTAAATAATATTTACATAAACGATTATTATGCGAGCACGAAAGTGAAGTTTGATGAGTCACAATATATGTATATAAAGATAACTCAAATAAAGATTTAAAAATATTAATTCATGTATTGAAATATACTTTGCCAATAATGTCACTATCAAAGATAATAGAAAGTTCTGATGTAAAAAATTGAATATTTTTATAAAGGATATAAATCGTTACATATTCCAATGAACTCGCAACTGCACGTGTTTAAATTAAAATTATACACTACAAATAACATTTGGCTGTCAAAGTTTTTATAATAAATACGAAAATCATTATAACGATCCACAATTAAAATAAAATCCATTTTGCATTGTAACTTGGCGTTACAGAGCTGGAGGGGGCTCCGTCTAGGAATGATCGAAAAATAAATAAATAGGACTTATCAGGTCGATCAGTGGATTCGATAGCACAAGTGGTATGTGCCCGACTTGGCAGTCCGAAGGTATCGGGTTCGATTCCTGATCAGAACTCCTAATTTTTCGGAAATTTCTAACCCTCTAGCGCTCCCTGGCGGCTTTGTGGATAAATTAATTATAGCGGGGACGAGCCGGACACCCCGTTATAGCATAAAAAATCAATTTTATTAAAATTTATATGTTAAGAAAATTATATAGAAACTATATGCAGTCGAACCTCAGTCCCTGTCCGCTCGATCCCTGTCTGAATTCAATCGCTATCCGGTTTCGTGTTGCAGTCCCTAATCTTTACATTAATTGTACAAATACGTGACAAGAACCCCGTATACCTAACTGAACTTAACTTTCAACCCTTTTGGGCTAGCAACATCTTACAAAGAGTCAAGTCCAAAGATGTGTAGTACATCAAATATCCCCCGAAAAACACTTATGTGTAAAAAAAAACTATGCCAAGTACAGGAGTGCTGTGAATTCCTCTGAATAAAAAGTAATGAAATCATATTACTGATGCCAAGTACATAAGTCACTACATGTTTGCCTACTATATGATCAACGCTGGATCTATCGAGTACTACTTGGCGGATCCGTGCATTTCTTGATATAAATTTTCATTCATTATGCCAGTCATCAAACTCAAACCCAATGTAAACTTTCTATACAGGGTGTTCCGAAATTACCTGACCAACGGGGTATGGCGGTGTTCGGGAGGCACCACTGATCACGAAAATGA
>JARQTI010000486.1:72733-84035 GCA_030142655.1 Trachelus tabidus
GTAAAGAGTCTCGGCGGGCCATGCCCCGTACGGCGGGTTGCCTGTACTTGGCGCGAGACTCGACCGAGTCTCTTGATTCATACTATAAAACAGAAGCGGGAAAGAAACCTGGATATTTACATCCAATAGAACAAGGAAGTGTCCCTTTCTAGACGATTCTTTTGATAAATACAGAGAGCATATTGCAGCACTACAAAACCAAGTTTAAGCATTGAACCGCTTCGAAGAAAACGGGCGGGAGACTGGAGTGAGAAAATCTATGAAGTAAAATGGAGTATAAATAACAGTACTCATCCGATAGCCAAGCAAACGCCAGCCGCAATTATCTTCAACTAACCAGTAGGAAGGGAAGATTAAATGTTAACTCGCAAAATAAAAGAACTAAATGAAGTATTCGAAGTCAAAGAAGAATGCGAGGATGTCACAGAACTTCTATAAACGAACAAAGAAGCACTAAGTAAACAATTTAATAAGCGCAATCGCGCAGGGAAATTAAAACCGGGACAACTAATATTAGTAGAAAGTAGAAAATTGTCAGAAAATTACAGTGGACCTTACGAGGTCGTCAAAGAAATCGGAAATAATCGGTATCTGATTCAAGATATCAAAGGAGAGAAACAGAGTCAACGATTCTACAAAGGTATAATTACTATAGATAGATTGAAAATAATTCCCAGAGTAGAATAATTTTGAAATAATCATCGCCGAGGTCGTCGATTACTATGAGGAAGGCCGAATTGAAGAAAATTATCTTAATATATCTACTAAAATGTGTTTGTTAAACCCTTAAATGTATGAATTTAAAAAAAAAAAGGAATACCAAAAACTGGATGATTTCATTCAGGTACTAGTAATGACTTTCAAATGCTTGGTATCATTTTTGATACTAAGTTCAAAGTTTTAGGAAGCAATTTACTGTATGTTTAGTGATAAAATAAATGGTTCGAATATCAGACAATAGATCAATATTTTTATTTAAACAAAAGTGAGGCGGTATGTGCCACTTGCGAATCTCACTAGAATCTATCTGTAGTGAAATTCAATTTTTAATAAAACCAAACCGTATAACTCTTTGCCCTAATATAATTTATAAGCATTTTCGTTATTATAAAAGTTATCCCTTTCTTTATCATGTTACGAAATCACACAGTCTGATTAATACCATTATCGTTACTTTTCCGCGATACTGACGACTTTGTCGATCCCTTTTAAAAATATAACATAAAAATAAGGCACTACTTACATTGCCGACGTAAATAGATCTGCTATCAACTTCCATCTTATCTTCGATTGACATATTCAACGGACTAGCTGCAAATATAAGGAACAGACAACTTTAAATAATGTCTAATAAGAAAGCTTTTGATTTTGCTATTGTAGAATGTTTATAATGCTCTACGTAGATGCAAACAATGGAGCACATGATTAACTTTCAACTTTGTAATACAAAGATTAGCACTACAATTTAATATCGCTCATTTAGTTTCTTAGATAGTCGTTTAAAGCTGCGTATTTGTTAACTCTAATGAACGAAAATATAGTATAGATTCACCACATAATGACTTAAGAAATGAGAAAAGCTTTTACATCATTATCCTGGTTTACTTTGTTTCAGTATTCCAAAATATTTGTGGTCCCACACTGATCATATCATATAATAAAAAAAACGGAAAACAATGTGCTTAAGGTATTCCAAGCATGACGATGCAGTTTTTTAGATGTTTAAGCGGATTCCTTAATATTCTTGAGCACATAAAGCTTTACTACCCTGAAACGGTTTTGCAGAATTTTATTGCACTTTGCGATGCACAAAATATATGGAATTCGGAATTTATATATAATTTTACAATTTTTCATTTTTCTTTTCAAAAACTAAATCATTAACAACAGTGACAACATATTTGACGATGTACAACATTACCAGCTATCTCGCCGCGGAAAATGCTATAAAACCACATAAAGTCCTTAAAAATCTATGCATTCTTACATGGTGTTTGATTCCAAGCTTATGCGTTTCTATTTGTTTCAATCTAATATCTTAAACAGGAGTTCCAGATTATAGATATATGTACAAAATGTGTCTTGGACGTATCTGCAATTTCAGATATGAAAATGAATCATGATCTAACTTATTTAATTTGTGTCCGTGTTAAGTGAAAATAAATTAAACGAATATAAAATATAACAAGTGTTATCAATGTTTGTTAAGAAATTGTTAATTTAATTATGGTGCTTGCCTATTGGATTAATAAAGACCTTAACTTACGGATCTAAAATTACAGCTCTATCGTAAGTTAGTTAAAACATGAGTGTAGAATTAAAAAATCTAATTAAAGGCATGAAATAATGAGTAAATTCAATTCCAATTTCGGCTACACATTTAAAAATAATAAAATGAAACTTACTGATACCCGGAGGACTACCCATGTTCATTTGTTTATCAACTTCAGATTGCAGTTGCTTCAATTTTTCAGCTTCTTCTTCCATTTCTCTTACTCGTGCCTTAATAGCCTCCAGTTCCTAGATTCCAATTATATTTAAAATAGATATACAGAAAATAAACAATAAATAATTCAATTGAGATTGTTTTGAAATTACACAAAAGAATTAAAATTTGGCTCTCTAGTCATTTTAGAAAAACAAAATATATATATAATATATACCATAAAAATATATAATAGCTAGTATACAATAAAAATTACGAATCAAAACAATTTTTTCCCCTGCCATTTCCTTCGAGCATTTTTATGAAACAGTTGATATCACAAACCGGGTCATCAATGTTGGCTTCACTGAATTCTCGTTTAACACTGTCACATTGCATAACAGAATCCCCGTCCTGACCATTTTCAAGTCCATCAAGGCCATCAATCTGGTCAGTAGCTAATAAATCTGATTCTGACATATCTGAAAAATTTCCTAAAGATTAATGCTTATAGCAAAAACTATATTAAGGTGATTAGATCACAATTAGATTAATTAATGCACAAAATGTTCAGTAGCTGATCAATTCAATTATTATTTAAAACTTAATTATAGTGTACATAGTCATGTGTAGTTGATCCATGAGTTTAAGGTTTTTTAGCAGTTTGCAAACAATGCAATCGTTATTAAATCACACATGATTTTTCATAAATTGCCGAAATAGAAAAATAAAATATATCTAATGCAAAATCATGCATACTTTGTAACTAACATTGTGTGGGGGGACACGTATGCCTTGCTAGATTCCATTGTCTTTGATCTGGCAAAAAGCACTTAACTTAAGCGGACCGACTATAATTATATCTAATACTAATAAAAAACAATTAGATTTAATACTTTAACCATACTGCAATATGAATTGTAAACCAATAAACATGCAATACAATTCAGAATAATTAACTACATAAACATGAATGAAAATATAATTTCAGTCCTTCTATAATTTATTGTACTAGAATAAAAAATTCCCCCAAGAATGTTTACTATCTCGCTTATAAAGCCGTATTTAACTAACAATTGCAATTGGCAAACTAGCGATATTACATAAATCATTACAAAAAGTATTTAACATGAGGCCTGCCGTAGCGCGTGATTAAAATAATTAAAACGGCGACTACTAATCTGCAATTTTTTTTAATCAGGGTATTTAGGACCTTGGACGACCACCGTGACTATCAATTATTAAAGGAAATCGTAGATATAACGAAATTGACAACTACTTTTTTCTTCAAACGTGGATGAAAACATATTGTGCGAAGTTAAGGATCATTTTAATATTAGTTTCACAATCAAAAAACAAAACTAAAACAAAAATGCAATCTGAACATTCAAATGTTAAACAATGCGACGTTCTTCAGGTTTGAATTAATCATTGCCAGAAAGTACTTAACCTTTAGATAACGGACAGATTTTTCAACATTTTACAGTTTGTGACTTGGAGCTTTAACATACAGGGTTTCCCATTTTAACTTAGACACTGCAATATCTCGGAAACATGGAGTTTTTGGAAAAAATATTTCAGACAAAACAGTTGCGGGGCCCAACATTAATTCAGATTATCAAATCGCCAATCCAAATTACTATTATCACTAACAAAAAACCGGAACTTGTAACGTATTTCAAAATTCAACTTCGAGGGCCTTTTGCGTCTTTTGCAGAGGGTTTATCAAAAAATTATCATGAACAAAACTTATTTATTTTTATACATAAAACACACATCTGCAATAAAAAATAGGGGTGCTGATTTAAAAAAATGGACTTGGGTCTCACAGGGCCCAACACAGGCACCAAGCCAAAAATGTAGGTATCTCACTAGATGGCCCCCTTCGAGCCCGACAACTTTTGTCTAAAAACATTTTTTCCAAAAACTCCTTGTTTCCGATATGTTGCAGTATCTAAGTTAAAATGCGACACCCTGTATATGTGTTAGCATATATGCTAAAATTATACTGTAGGAAAAATATGAGACCGGTGTGTAGCCGAAAAATCGGATTTCCGTCTTCCAGACGATAATAGAGAAATCAAGAAGATACTAACAATAAGTAGAAGACCAAAAAAAATTAAACTTTAAGATACAAATTTATTTAAACCAAATTTGCCGAAAAGTTCTCAGAAAAAGTATAATTTTTTTATATCCCAGGTGTATTGATTTCTCAAAGAAGTACGACTATCAAAACAAATCCAACTAACCAATCTGAAATTTTGTTTTGTTCTTGGCAAGTAGTTAGTCTTTGTACGTGGAAAGTTTGTAAAAGATAGATAATTCCGTTTCTGAGATATATGGAATGAAAATAACCTAAATGGCACAATACAGATATGCTTGTCATGTTAAATTAACGTCATCAATTTCGACTTCTGAACGGTAAAAATTCATGAAATTTTTATACGACAATTATTTCACATTAAAAATGACTACTACAGAATTAAGACAGTTGGAATTATTTTTTCAATTTTACAACTTTATTTAAACAATATGAAGTATGAAAATTATACAATTTATATGTACGTCTCTGATCTTCGGCTTGATTCAATGATATGTTATATAGCAAATATTTTTGAGAATGGCTTTATACTGTTTTTTCGCGAAAGGAATTAATCTACTATATAGAAAAAAATAGTACCTCCTTTAATGCGGAACATGTCAAACTCGCTTCAAGAAAAGTCTATGTTTTTCTAAACGGTCTTATGAATTTTTAAAACTTTTAAAAGCAAATAGGCATAAAATAATGTATACACTAAGCCTTCCGATGCCAATCAAATGACTAGTTTTTCCCCTTAAAAATAGCGTTAAATACTTGTCGATAGGTTTAGTGTTAACCCTTTAAGACTTGAGTTTTTATACGTATTCGACGTTTAAAATAGCAACTGTGTTGAAGTCAGACAGTCACAATAACAGAAACAAATTGTCGTAATTTTTACTCTATTCAGAACTACCGTTAAGGTCAAAAGACGCCATTGACGTCAGAGAATATAATGGAGATTTTTAAATTAAACTATTGGCACCGAAAATCTGTTTGAAATATCAGAATGAATTTGGTCAAAAAAACCCCTCACATCAATGGGCAACCTAAATTTGATACAAAAGTAAACATAATGCGTTTTATATGCTGTTTCAGTACGTATTAGATATTTGTTTCAATTATTCGAGACATGACTACAAAACTGATAAGGCACACAGTGCGTTATGAAATTATATTCAGTAAATGCAATAATATTTATCGGGTATTCAAATTTTGTATAGATAGTAGAAGAATGTCGTTTGTTTATGCTGAAAATAAAACGAATATATCTTAATTTTTAGCGAGATAATGAATTTCTTTTAAACGCGTTTCCGAGAAGAAATTACTCAATGGGTTACAAAAGGCTAATTACGAAGATTATTAAATATTTAAAAAGAAAAGCTAACGAAATAAAATCTAGCAGAAAAATATTCTGAACTACACGAACTGACAAAAATCATAATGTTTTTCTATTTCCTCTATTAAACATGAATATTTAATTTCAGTTATGCTTCCGAATCATTGCATATACCACACATGCAAATATATTAAAATACACTGCACTAGGTCAGATACATGCTTTTTTTTTAAATTTAAACGCTGATAGTGCGAGATATGAATATTTTGGTAACGCATTATAGGTATTCACAGTGAAACCTCTCAAATTTTAACTTCCCCTCGAGCGGAGCTCTCCCATTGTGCTGCAATTTCTACCAATCAGGATCGCAGTGCTCAGACTTAAACGCAGTAGAGTTTATCCATACACGCTTATCTGAGCGAATGAAATACGCATGCGCAAATTAGGGTTATGAAGCTTAGGGTTACGAAAATCGAGAGCAGGGACTCAAAGCTAACTTAATATTTCAGAGTTAGCACGATCCCGATTGGTTAAAAAATTAGAGATTACACTGTATGTAAGATTTAGACGGAAACATTCATGTATCTATGTTTCTGCACTTCTTTAAACTTGCAATTACCATACATACAGAAAAAATCAAATTTTGTAAAAGCCATATGTAGGGGAGTTTTATTATAACTGCCTACATTTCCAGTCAACACACCTATTTCATCTCTCAAAAAGATTCTGGCAGAAACGTAATCGTCCCCTTATAGGAAAACCCTTATGGTTACTGATGAACCCTGACAGAAATTAATGAGTGCTAATAATTTTTTCAATAGTACTCATTAATAACGATTCAATAATATTATGAGTGATGATAAATTAAAAGTAATTAACAAAATTCTCTTTCCTGCATGTACCATATGTTAATGTGAAAGGATTGGCCTATGAGAACTAATATTTTCTCCATGCAAATTGATATAGATAATACAATCAGCTCAATTGTATTTTGGCAATAATGAATGCCACTAATGACACCAGTGGTACCAATAATACTAATAATCAAAATAGTAATATTCAATAAGTGCAAGAAAATACTACTTCATTAGTTTTCCTTATTAGTATCCATAAAGATTTTTTCATAAGAGTTGCTTCCCCAAATCAGTGGTAATAGTTGGAAAACTCAGAAAAACTAAACCCTTCATTGACTGGATCCATAAATAGTCTGATACATACAACTTATGCAGCTGACCTAAGAACGCACCTTTTCAAAGTGAAACACAGTTTTAAAAATTTGTATACTAATGAAATACGAGGTTACCAAGATTACTTATTATAAGATAGTTTTAAATACACTAATTAATCATTGCGCCTCATATTTTTATAACCAACAAAAAGTATGAAACATTTCGTTTTAATAGAACTTCAATGCATTCTAGTCAATCATGTCTATTTTACCTCAATATTAATTTCTCATGCCTTGCAAACTAAAAATTAAAAAATTAAATTTCTTTGGAAACATTGAATACATACTATTCCATTTTTTAACTCTAAATTACATATGATAGGTGTAAATAATTATAAACATGAAGCTACACAGAAGAGCATGGTCAATTTCCAATAAAGGTTAAAAGTTAAAGGTTCCTTAGTTCATTATTTCAAAGTCTAAATGACACACATAACTCAAACTCTAAAAATATATAATAATAATATTTTAAATAATATTAAAAATACCGATCATGATCTTCTGTTGTATTATATGCTATATTACGAAAATATCCATAGTTCATAAAACCTCATATAAATGATCTCAAGCACATATCAAATGAAAAAACACAGTGTCCTAATGAAATCTGCAGCAATGTATGTGATAATTTATAAATTTGTATATGACAAATGGCAGTATGTAAACTCTGATAATATAAGATAAACTATAGCAAATCGTTTATCTGATATATTCTTTGAATATGAAATTATTCAAAATAATCTTTTTCCTTCAAGATATCTATAAATTAATAAACCACACTAATATAACTTATATGAATGACTTATTAATTTCCCTAAACAAATTACACTTTTAACAATGATATTTTTGTACAGTTCATTTTAAATTATATGCAACATTTGATACATGTATCTCTGGACAATAATCTAACAGCAAAAAATCTGTGAGATCTCTTTTCAGAAGTCCTATTATAAGCTTTGTAGTTTATAAAGTATTCTATCGTTCCAAAGGTATCTATATAAACATGCTTTTCCATCCAAAGCTTGTTTTATAAGATATATCATATAAACCAGAAAATGTCTATTATTAAACTGCATATAGTTTTAATAAAGAAATTGTCAGCAGTTCAGAGATAACTGTAATATACTAAACTTGATCAGACCATACTATTAATATCATTGCAATATATTTTTCCTAGCAAAGGTTACATAATATATCAACAATAATAAGGAAGCATTAAACATAATGTAATAGTTATAAGTAGCATTAGACATTTTACCCCATCCTTAGCTTTGTTATAAAGAACAAATATATGATACTAGTTTTCTATTACCAATATAACTTTTGAAATATAATCAATTTTTCAATGTCTGAAATGTATCAAGAATCATTACTCCAAAATTTTTAAAATACTAATAATACAATAATTTATTATAACAGAAAATATATGAAATATCAATGATGACTCCAAAAAAAACTATTCAATTACACTATACTTTAACTTGTAATTCAAAAGTCAATTATTTCAAAGCGCAAAGAATATAACAATGATTTACAAAATTATTTGATAATAAAAGAAATAGGTGTGATAGTAGAGTGTGTATTCTTTCTAGAATCAGGACCCTGTCTACCATAATGCTTTCTTTCATATAACTTACATACATGTTTTTAGTCTCAGCGAATAGCAGTTTGAAAGACAAAAATTGCATACAAAATGAATTGTGTGAAACAACTTGAATAAAAGTATATAAGGTAATTTTGAAGCAATTATAAACATCGATCGAATGCCAAGAATTTGGATATCAGCACAATAAACAAAAATTACTCAGAAATCAAACATGTGATAATTTTAAAATGCCATATATTTTAAAATTGAATGTATATATAACGAAAATAGAAATGATTATGAATTGGAATGTATGAACTAGAAATATTATTCAAGTAAACTCGTAACGTGAACGTTAATTTAGAGATTTAAAATTCATTCGCAGAAATAATATATTCGCGATCGCGATAACCAAGAATAAGTGTAAAAAAAATATAGCAAGTTTACTACATTGAAAGAAAAAAAATATTTTACTTTGTAACAGACAGAAGCGAAACACAAAAGGCTAAACCGATCGAAAGTATTACTTGACGCTGTTGTACACTTGAAGATGACACGCGGCGAATGAGCGACATTAAACGGCCTCGAAGTGCCGGAACGTTGATCGTGGTTGAAGAACGTAGACGATGAAATCTGCTACTTATACAATAAACTCAACACTCCGGCTTGATAACGCTCTACGGTTATTAATTCGTCATAAAATATATTCTCGACACGACTGCACACTTATTAAACAAACCTTGACACAATCCCTGTACAGCCAATGATCAATTAGACTTCGGATATATATATATATATAAGATATGCTACAGAAAAAATGATGATCCGTGGTTGGTTAGAAAACTGTACTAAAGACAAGTTTACACAATTGGAAGCTTCGGGCTTATTCAGAACAAATGTAACGAATAGCGAACAGCAGGCGCCGACCAATGGACTACGTTTACACGAAAGTCTTAATAAGGTTAATATTGATCTAAAGGAATTAACCAATCCCAAATATTTCTTACAGGTAGAAATGTCTATGATTTGTCTATTCCTAAAAATCGATATTAACTAAAACAGTTTAAGACCGTCGTGCAAACTTAGACCTCTTTTCTTCAACGCGGCTCAATGCATAAACTCTATTTATTTTCGGAATAAAAGTGACTCTTTCGCTAATAGTACAGTTAAACGGCGTCGAAGAAAATGGGCGATGGTCATTCTATCCTTTTCACGTGCTTAGTTTCCACCGTGCAAAGTGTAATCAGACTTATGGCCGATTTCTTCACCTTCGGATAAAATTTATCCTCCAGATAAATCCCCAGTTAACCAATAATTTTCAAGTTATAGAAGTTTATCCACAGGATAAATTTTATCCGAAGGTGAAGAAATTGGCCATTAACTAATCATGTATAGGAGTTGAATGGACTTGACCAATGGGGCTGCTAAACTGTGAACTCTGCACGGTGGAAAATAAGTCAACGATAATAAAATAAGACGCAACATGCTCTAATTACCCTAAGTAAGATTTCTGAACGCACCCCTTGTATAATGTGAAGTAACGTAATTTTCACAGTACTGAAAGATTTGGTTTGGTTCATTACCTACACCATCGACGTCCTTTCCTTTCTTTCCTTTCCTTTCCTTACAACGGTATCCCCAATGGGGCACATGTAACCGTTTATAATATCTAAAAAATTGCTCCTTAAATGCTCCATATGTTTCCGTAACTGCTTCATTGCTACTATGCAGTGATCAATAAATATTCATTAAAACAGAAAATTTTTATTTTTATTGAATTTCCAAATATCCAAGCAGATTTTCATATGAGTTTCTTGATGAACTAATTGCTCCTGATTTGCTCCCAATTGCTCTCCAATTAGTTTTTTATTTAATTAAAGCATCTTTAAATAATGAGTCAAATTTGATTTTCACTTAGCTCGATTGCAAACGTGAACAATATGATTGGTTAATACTGATCTAAAGGAATTGGGCAATCCTGAATTGACCAAGTGTGTTCGAAATTGAACCGAGGCGAGATGCTCGCACAGTCTCGGCTGATCTTCGAACGCAGCTGTCGTAGGTGTGTTCGCAAACCAATCATATTGTTGACGTTTGCAATCGAGCTAAGTGAAAATCAAATTTGACTTATTATTTAAAGATGCTTTAATTAAATAAAAAACTAATTGCGGAGCAATTGGGAGCAAATCAGGAGCAATTAATTCATCAAGAAACTCATATGAAAATCTACTTGAATATGTGGAACTTCAACAAAATTAAAATTTTCTGTTTCAAAGAATATTTATTGATCACTGCATAGTAGCAACAAAGCAATTACGGAAACATATGGAGCATTTAAGGAGCAATTTTTTAGGCATTATAAACATATAAATTTTGATTTTCCCGCGCTAACTTCCCGACGGTGGCTCATTGGCAATCTCCCTACTCATCTCTGCTAGCGCTTGCGGGTAAAACCAGCCACGTTACCTAATGCTAATATGCATTAGTTTCACTAATGGGTGCTTTCCATTTATATAACTTTTGTGTCGATTCGTGTCAACTCGTATCGACTCTCATAAACTCACCATTCTAACCATCGACATATAGCATGGACTACGCACAGGCATAGAAAAACATGGTAGGCTGAAAGAAAGAGATAGAGATTGGTA
>JARQTI010000488.1:0-10320 GCA_030142655.1 Trachelus tabidus
ACTTGTTTCAATATCATTTGAAATGGCGAAGATAATTTTTTTTATTTGCGACCGGAAGTTGAGCGAACAATAATAATGTGCCCATTCGATGCGCAATCAAAAAATATTCAATGGTTGTGACATCAAATTTTCAAAATGGTGCACCGTTTCACCGCAAATCTCAAACGTGCATCTCTGCTGATACACTCCGTATAATAACGCAAAAGACGCAACTCTGAACTAAACACACAACCAAAACAATACACGCGGGTGCTCGTTCGGGAGCACGCGGTGTAGGAGACTTTAAACGGGCTGACGAGGAGAGGGATCGGGGAAGGAGGAATACGCAATAGGCAAGGGTGACGGGAGGGGCAAGGAGGGCTTACCGGCACTAGATGTCTCCTCGAAAACACAACAAATGGGCGTCGACTATTTCTACGGCGTAGCACCGTCGAGTGACCGTGGAAGGTCCTCCAATATTTACATGAACGCGATAAGGTACGGTTAACAAGGGAAGAGGTGAGGTGTCTCAGAGGGGGGGGGGGGAAGGTTCCTGAACGCAATGTGGCTACTTACAAATTACCTCGGTTACTAAACTAAACTCAAAAACGGGCGGAGAAGGAAAAGGGTACGGAGAGTTTTCGAAAAGGGACGCAAAATACTGCACTAGAATGCACGCAATATAGCACTGGCCGCAAGTGCCCGACCATGTGGGCCGGCTCGCAATAATCAAACATGGAATGTACGGTATCTCGAAGCGAAATACTACAAAGGGAGATAAGGAAAAAGGGCAAAAGGGAGACTCAATCACGCAATACTCACCCAACGGATCCGTAACACACACGTAATCCGAACGATCGCACTTAATAGGATCACGCTTTCACTCACTCGCAATTGTAGGCATTCTCAAAGTTCGCAACGCCAAAAACACACCCGCACGCTCGCTTTCTAAAACCCTGGCTAGAAGTGGTGAAATTTCCAGTCGTTCTGGCCTTCTTGGGCCCCCAGGCCCTCGTTAATTGGTTGGGGCTGCTCAGCTGAGAGAGCTACGCGCTTCGGCATTGGTCGGCAGTTCCAGTATGGCAGGGCATTGGTCCATTCCATATTGCTAGCCTGTCGGGCCTTCCAGGGCCTCGCAGGCGGGTGGCACGGCGTTGGCTTCATCGGCGGGCCGGGCAACATGGCGGCCTCCGAGCCTGTCAAATATCCTCCCGGGCACATCCACGGGGCTGGAGGGAGAGGGATCCACCCCTGTAACACGGGCCTCTTTACTACCCGCGTGACGGGACTGCACCGAGGCTGCATACACATGGTCGGTGTGGCTGGTTGGCGGGTATCATTCCTCGGGTCTCGATCAGCTGTTCCTCCTGCCCATGCCTTCCCTGTCTTCCGTTGCCTCGGCAATGTAGCCACTCCCTCGATCTTTCCTGGGATGTTGCTGTCCTCGTAGATGGTCCTCGAGCCAGTGCCTTACGGGGATGGAGGAAAGGAGGGAAGGGTGGAGGGAAAGGATCTTAACTCTAAATACAACAGACCTAAAACACTAAATATTCGCAATACACAATAGTTCTCGACACGATATGCAATAAACGTGCTCGGGACCAGTGGTGCCCTCGAGCCATGTGACGGCGAGGAGTTTATTGTAACATTTTTGTTACAACACTTACAGCTATTATTTTCATTTAGAATATAACAATATCACCAGAAGTGGTACCAGAAAGTACTCATATCTTATAGCAACTTAATATTAATAATTTGAGCCGCAATCTTTAAAATGGTCGCCCTAAAGCTTCATAAAATATTATCAAAATATTTATTTAACATAAAAACGTATCGCACGCAGATCAATCTAAATAATAATAATAATATCGTTAAAAATAAAAATAAGAAACTACAATAATTCTCTGCCGAATACGTGGTTTATAACGAAACCTCTACCCTCCCCTTAAAAAGATTCTGTACGTGGACTTGATTGATGACAATTGTTACGAAAGTGCATTCATGATAGATGATAATCGTAACCAATATAAAAATCTCCTTTCGCCAAAATAACTATATTTCGTGGTTCAAAAAATGGCAATGATTCGAACGTGACAAGTTTGTGAGAATTTGTATCGATTAATCGAAAGCCCTGCAGATACTCATCTTTTTCTACGCAATTGAAGACTCCAACAATGAAACGAAAATCTGTATTGTTCTAAAGATAGTTAACGCGTTTGCGAAAAATATTTTTAAGTCGACCAAATACTGGTAGGT
This sequence comes from Trachelus tabidus, assembly GCA_030142655.1. NCBI lineage: Eukaryota > Metazoa > Arthropoda > Insecta > Hymenoptera > Cephidae > Trachelus > Trachelus tabidus. Next base: position 2,236 of record JARQTI010000488.1, read on the forward strand.
TTTCAGCGGAGATTCGTATAACTGTTTCGGCGTCGTATTTAATTCCATTTCTCGAGAAGCTTTTTATTTGGTAGTAATTCTGGATCTCTTAAGAATCATCAATTCGTACAATTGGATGTTCATTTTGGTCTTTTAAGTCTTCATATATTAAACTCTCCTTGAATCCGACGCAATCGAAAAACATTTTACAAAGATTAAGCTACTCTTTTATGGCAATTGTAAACGATAAGTTTATTCTATTATTGGAAGTTATTCCACCTTGTTTTAACGGTCGGTGTATCGATTCGAAGTGCATCGTCCATGTATGACATAAAGGATCTATAGTGATCATAATCCGCGGGTAATGTACCATGTGATGTAGTTTTGGTTTTAATGTATTCGCAAAGTTTTACGTACAAAATATGGTGTCGTTTGATTAAATCAGACAGTACCGTGACGTGACGTCTCCATTAGATACAAACGTTTATAATGTTAAGGATACAATTTGCCTCAAGAGTAAATATTATGCCCAATATTTGTTTTTGTGTGGAACTAACACGGAAACTTTGGTAGGTGTCGACCTCCGATTTTTTTTTGTTTTCACATATGTTGTGCTACTCGAAAAACTAAGCGACATGTGTTTTTTCTTATCGGCCCAAAGTGAATTTTTGGAGGTGATGAACCGCCCCCGAAAACGTAGTGTTAAACGCTCATTTAATTTTTGTACATATAAAAGCGCTATCTACAAGGATATTTAACCGGTTATTCAACCACTCACATCACTACTCTTAATACAAAACACGAACGCATTGATTCCACTTTCAACGGCTAAGTACGCGCACACCGAGTGACCGCGCGGTCACCTTCATATACTTCCCCTCTATCCTTTTTATATGCTGCCTTACAACTGTTCCCGGCATGAAAGAGTGTCACGTAGACCAAATATTTTTTGAAGTATCCTATGTTATTTTATCCCCGTAGCGTTTGTGTGTCTCTCGTTATAATGCTGTCTCATTTTTACTCGAATCACTATATACGAAAAATTATTTCCCCTGCTGGACATCATATTCCATGTCAGGTGGTAATAAATTAAACGTATTAATACCATAATAAAATGTGGTTGGTGATGCTCTTCTACTACCACCACAGTATCTACGTAGTACGTGCGGCAAAATTTTTACTGCAGTATGAAAACCTTTGATATTCGATGCGTTCATAAAAGTAATTCTTCGCAAAGCATTTCGAGTGACCGTTAGAGATTAATGAAATATACTTACCACCGTTTTCTTCCTGCATTATCACTATTTCTGACACTTGACACTCACTTTTGCTGCTCACGTCCCGGTGAAAACTGAACAACCGAGACATTAACAAAAACTAGACGGAGCGGCTCTTGCGGCGGCCCGTTACGATGCGCACTAACGTGATTGGCCGGATATATTATCGTACTCATAACCATCGAATAAAGTTAATATAAGCATATTTTACTGTTGCCTGTTGCAAAGTATTTTCTAAGACCGCATCCCGTAAAGGTTCTACAGACAGATGGGAATTGGCATATATTGCGCATTGCATATGCGCAAACGTATATACTATTGTATTGAATTAATTTACTATTTCAGCTCTTATAAATTTTTAATACAATTTACTACACGTTTGTGGCGTTCTCTATCACATGAATTAGATAACGATTGATCATTCGAGAATGATTATCGAAAAGAATTACTATAATTGTGTCTTTGTAATTCAATTAAATATTGGATTAAGCAGCGTCGAGGAGCGTCAGGAGACTCCCAGTACAACGGCGTAAATTTTATTATTTTCTCTGAAATATAAATAGTTCTGACTACCATTATATTTAGTTAAATCAACCATATAATCTGTAACACCGTAAAAATAATATATGCAATAGCAATTATGAAGTCACATGCATTAAAGTTAATTGTTGATGAAACTAGATGAAGTTAATTGATTAAACGAGTGTAAAATGGTCAATGGAGCAATAAAAAAAGTTGTTCTTTCTGTAAGAAGATTTCGTATTTGTACTGTATTCACAGTGCAGGCTATCTCTGGGACTCCACTAAATGCGAGTGAGAGGGGCTTATGGGAACTCGTATTGAAATTCTGTGAGATACTCTTACGCGGGACGCCTAAACTCGGGACATAAATGCCGTCCGAGCGAGGGGAATAGGCTACCCTCTCTACGCGTCGGCCTGGCTTGCTCGCCACCAGTCGCCGCTGCTGGCCGCCCCACTCACGCTTCCTACTAGCTCCACCTAAGGACGGCATTAATGTCCGGTAGTGTTCATGTAAATGTTTTGAAACGTGCTGAAAGTAATGGGTATTAGTATCAAAAGGCGATAGCTGTTCGAACAAATTAATTTAAATTAGTTGAAGAAAGGCGAAAAATAAATTTGACCTCAAATAATTACTGGAACCAATCGAAGGTTAACCAATCACGTTAACAAAAAAAGAAAAGTTGAAATAATTTTAAAAACAGTTGTGTAGGCCATTATTATATATGTAGCTGTCACTTAGTTACCAAAACTATCTCGATTTCTCTGAGTGTATGTCTTGGTAGTTGTTTATGTTCTGGGTTCAAATATTTTCCGAAATCAATTATAATGTCGACTACTATTTTATTTTTACGTATTAAATGAAAAACGTGTAGAGATGAGCTTACCGTGTGCGAACTACCCATATGAAAGCCCATGCAATACTCAATACAGAAAATCGTAAAATCGTTACATAACATTTGCAAATACAAGAGTGATAGGATCGGTATTCATATCACAACCATACCTTCTTCATAATCCTTATGCCTGGTAGAACACCATGGTCACAAAATTGCGATATACCACGCTCCACAAACATCCCTTCTTTTCAGCTACCAAAAATTTTCACTTTTAAGATTTGAAACAAACAATTTTCTGCCGCAAAACTCTTCGCTTATACGACTAGTTTTCGAAACGTAAAATTATCTCTATAATCCTCACATATGGTAAAACACCATGCTGGCAAATTACGATATACTACGCTCTGCAAACATCTTCCTTTTTTGGCTACCAAAAATTGACACCAATAAGATTTGAAACGAAAAATTGTCAGCCGAAAAACTTATCGTTTTCGCTTAGTTTTTGTACGGAAAAATTTTCACCTCGAATTCTGGAACACAAAACTTTTGAGATATCGAATTTGAACGAAAAAATTTTCAACTCGAATTTTGAAAAAATTTCGACCGCAAAACTTTTTGGACGCACGCCCACCTCTACTTAGGCCACGCTCATGTCTGACTATACAGGTATATTAATACTCACGTTTACTTCTAAATTTTGATAAAAAGTTGTCAAAGACACATTGTAGACACAATATACAACACTATACGGAACATATGTACTGTGACGTTATTTTCTCCTCCGGTCGTCTCATAGCAAGGCAACCTAAGGACGCCACAAATAAGAATGACTCAAAAACGATACTTGAATATTTCCCCGGGAAAAGTAATGCAAGACTTTAGGTTACTAGATGCCAATGGGGCGCCAGACGCAACGCTGCATCGCGAGACACACGAAACTCTCGAGAAAATTAAGAGGAATCCGGGTAGTAGAAAAGAAACGAAAGATAGGGTAGAGGGTCGGGGAGCACACAGATGGTAAAAGAAAGTAGCTTGAGAGACCACGAGATATATAATAACAGTAATAAGGGGCCCTTTTATTTCGGGGACTTTTAAAACGAATTTAACAAATGAAATAACAATTTACGATAATGAAAATAAATAGGAATACAATATCACGCGAGACGAGGTCCTATACGGGACACGCGAACGAGATACGCTAAGACAAAAATAACACGCTATACAAGGTCCTTGCGAGACACGTGAAACAAAGAGAAATAATCCGGGCTACTCTACGCCTGATTTCGGTGACCTACAGGGCTCGAAACAATTAGGTGCCCTTGCGATACAACGATCCGGTCTCCAGTAAAAGCAGATTTAGAAACTACTCGAGAACGTGGCTTCACGACCCATTTGCTTCGAGGTACGCAACGCGAGCACGATAGACGAAATCGAGCAGAGGACCGATAGAAGAGGTCCCACGGATAGAATATAATAGAATAGAATAGAGACTCAGGTGAAAGAAGTATGCTAGTAGGAATTTAAGCGATGAAATAGGATAGCGTAGAAATACGGACAAAGAATGCGATATACGCGTTAATAGCACAAATATTTAGTTATAAGTAGGAAACTACGATCGCAAATAATTCAAAAGTTCGAGATGTGAACATACGAGAAGCATAGTTCACGGGTTCGTACGAGGACTTTCCAGGGTCACCGAGAACATGTAATATAAATAATACTAATTTAGAGAGACTATAAGAGTTCATGCTAGGACACGGAATCTTTACCTCTGGCGCAACGCGATCTTCTTCTCAGTCGTAACCGGGAGGATAAATACGATACTATCCGAAGAATCCATACATACATCCATACGATACAATTTGCAGCGGATTCGATAGTCTTCTTCGAGTTTCTCTCAATCAACTAAAACGCACCGGCCAAGATGGCTGTCAACGCAAGAATGACGCTCGAGGGGTTCGTCGTCTTACCGGTCGGGGCTAGTTCCCTCGCGATAAGTCTAGTTGGGTCCAATGGGCCAATCGCCTACGCGGAAGGTTCCAGCCAATCGTGGCTTACGCGCCATTATTTGAAACATGCCTATTTCGTGAACTATTTCGATAATTATCACAATACAAAATTAGTGATTGACTACCCGACGCGAAATGCTCTATCTTAGAGTAGATATTAACCAGAGCCTCCAACGAATCGTATTGCTACGATACTGGGAAGGATGGTACGCTGAATCTATGTTCCCTTACGGTCTACGCACGATATAAGGGCGTACGTCGCCTTTTCGCGAGACTCGGAACGGATGAACGATCGACGTGGCTTCCTGCCGCATCTTGTTGTCCAGGTAGTCGGAGGTAGTCGCTGCAGTCTGGTCCTGGGTTGACGAGACGTTGCAGTAGCGGAGGTTGGTGCGTCCTCGGCTTAGGGTAGCTCCCTGAGCTCCCTCTTCGGTACGGATGCCTCTATCAGGGCACCGATACCGGGACTGATGAGACGTGATTGTCGTCCATGGCGATGTTCTCTGTTAGTCGGCTGCCTACTTTATTCGGGACCGACCGTGGCGGGGTGGAGGCGCCTGCTGACGTTGGCGTTCTTCCACGCTCCCTGGCGTAACCTACTGCTGTTCTCTTCCGATGATATTAGAGAGGATGACGTTCTCTCTGCTGGTGGCTTCCTCGGTGTGATGGTGGTTCGACGTATCGCATGAAATTATTGTATAGTGAAAATTAGTATAACTTGGTTAATTATTGTAATCGGGACCCCGGAGTTCTTGGCCGGTACAGTCGAATTGTATCTCCCGAGGGACGATACTGCGTCCCGTGATCAAAAGCACGCGAGTACCATATCGGGACTTTTGTGGCGTTAAAAATTAACTTCACAGTACTTATGATATATCATCGTGTTGGTGAGTAAAGCCACACCGAAAACTGGTTGAAAAATACACTCCATGTCAGCATAGATTACGAATAGCATTGTTTCTCGGTATACGTAATTTTTTAACTTTAACATTTTTTCCTCTTCATTTGGTAAAATTACTCGGCACTCATTTATATTTGTGCAATCAAATTCATATTTTTCGAATCAGGTTTCAGTTTGAAAATGACACAGATATCTACCGCAGTCTACTGAAAACTTTGTTTTGAAATTTGAGAACTTAATAGTCGAGATACATATCTAATCCAAATCATCGTCACTATCCATATCAATTTCACTTACTATCATAAGAAGTTGAATTGGAGATTTATTTGATTCTTGTTGGTTCACAAGGAAGGTATCTCAAGCATTGCTCTCCAATTTAGATGAAACTCAAATATGTTACAGAGCATGAAAAACGTAAGCGACACGGATTTTCTTTTATATGCGAAAAACGGTTTTAAAGGGTGAAATGAATCCCTAAAATCAGTAATTCCCAGTTCAATTTTCGCATATTTTCACATGAAAAATTAAAATGAAACGAATTAAAGATTAATGCTTATGACGAGTAATGAAAAATTTATTTTGTTCTGCGCTCCTTTTGGCAGGATTATTCGTACTTCGCAATCTCGCAAACTCTTATATCCCAAAGATTTGGACATCAAATTTTCAACCTGCATGGGTGAAGCGAGAATACTCTAAACCGATGATGCGATCACCACAAACATCGTGCATAGTCTTCAATTTTGATTTCTTCTTGTCGGGCTATCTTAAAGACTATTATCACGCAACAAGCTACAGACAAAAAATGTTTGATAGAAGCCATCAGAAAAGGTGCTTTAAGCGTTTTTCATAATAAGATCGAAGAGGTTTCCATAGTTTCCAGAAACGGCTTGACTATTGTGCCAAATCTGATGAAAAACATCTTGAAAATCTTTACAATTAATAATTTGCCATTGGTCAAATTTTATCAATTTTTAAAACAAATTATTTTCACCTAAAAATGAACGATTTAGCTGTAATAAAAGTATCCAATTTAAGTTGCAAATAAAATTGACGAGTTTATTGTATTCATGACTGCGTTTTATTTTCTTTTTCGAATTTATTTTAAAAATAATAATAGTTTAATTTAGGAAACTTCCTATTTGTCACCTAATATAAGTAGAATCTTAATCATTAAATTTCGAATTAAAAACTTATGCAAATAGTCTCGCACAAAAATATACAACACGCGCCCAGGTACTAAACGTTACCGCTAGGAACCACTAATACTAGTACTGTGAATAATTACGTAACTGATTCAGTGTTTAATAACAAGAAAAGTTTTATCTTACTATTACTTTCAAAAAGTGTATGTTAATTAAGAATAATGTTGCAACTTTTCTTCTTTCTTAGAAATTTCCGGAGCTGAAATTCAAATATGTTGAAGAGGAGCAGCCAGAAGAATTCTTTATACCGTACATATGGAGTGTGATGTGCCAGGAAGCTCTATTGCATTGGAATGCTGAAAATATAAAACTCTTTTCATCTAATAATGAAGAGCAAACCACTTTCGTTGTTTGCTGATAACAAAGGTACATCTACAGAAAGTGTTTTGCAAGATACTTGTACATAAATGTCGAGTAGTCTATTTATAATTTAATTAATATATATTAAATTAAAAGTTACGTGGTATATTATGTATATTTATATATGAAAATTTGTCTAAATAATAGTTTGCATTCATTCATTATTTATGTTCAGAAATAACGACAGCTCACTTTTAATTTGAATAAGCAGATTTTACAATACTGTAAATATTCTACAAAAGAATTTGTGGCGTATTTCTCGAATAGGTAATTCCTTAAGTAAAAAAAATACATGTCAAGATATATATTATCGAATAATCTTGAATATTTGTTGTTACTTTTCCCAATACTAACTGGTTTCTTTATAATATATTGTAACTCATCATCAAACAGCCAAATTATATGTATTTACTATCAGGTAATATAACTTCGGGCTAGTACTCGTGCACGGGGCCACCAATAAACAATAACTATTACAGCGTATTAAAGAAATGAATATGTATAGACTTTTAGGCATATTAGAATTTATTCTATTTCATCACAAATAAAGTTCAATATCGCATTTTTATCACGAATGGTGCATTGTTGTTTGCGTTGCAGTTGTTGTGTGTCTAGGAAACTAATTAAAAATTAAGCTTCTTTAAGGGTTATCTATACTATATTTATAAGTATTTGTATATTACGCTACAGCTGGTTGCTTTCGTTTGTATTTCATAAGAATTACTTTACTCTGTCGGTAACAGTATTACCCGAGTCGTTCACGTTACTAATTGTAAGTATATCTATAGTTTTAATGTGTTGACAGCTGTTACACTCTCCGTAGTGTATTCTATCACTAATTTCATAAGTAAGTAAATCCAGAAATGATTAGAGGAGACCGGGGCAAGTTGTGCCACTTTTCAGTTTTTTTTTTTTTACGCCAAACAATCCATGCGATCGGATTAAAATTTCAATATGTTTATTGTAGTGATATACGTTATCAATTTAATATTTTTCAAA
>JARQTI010000492.1:0-106931 GCA_030142655.1 Trachelus tabidus
AAGGGCAACCCCCGACACCATGGTCTATACGTCTAGCTTCACTAACAGGGTGACTACTCTTATATGACTACTCGAATAAATATGCTCGACCCGACCAAGGAAATAGGAAAAGTAAGACAAACACAACGGAAAGTGAGAGGGAACAAAGCGAAACGAGATGAAAGAAATGAAGATAGATATAAAGAAGTTAAGAAGTAAGAAAGTAAGAAATAGAGTTATAAAAATGGAGAGAAAATGAGGAAAGCGATAAATAAGAAAGTGAAAAATGAAATATAAAGAAATAGGGAAGTAAAGAAGAAATAAATGTAAAAATAGAAGAAGGTTGGAAATGGATATGAGGAGTGTTTCCAAGAGACCAGTATAGGAGACCGGCTCGAGGAAGAATGAGAGCTCCGGACTTCGGGCACTGCCTCGAGCGCTCCCCCCACTCTCCGCCTGCTCCCACTCGCCGCCTGCTCCCACTGATCGAGTCCTGCGCGACGAATTTGCGCACACACACAATTTTGGGCAACTTCTAGTACTTCTAAGTATGCTTGGCCAGAATTTTCGATTTCTAAGTGTTAATATTTTACTTTATTGATTTAATTAATTACCTTAATGTTTCAAAAACCTAATTTATTAATATTTCAATTTGAACGTAATTTATTTTCGATATTCTACAATTTCAATTCTGTTTTTGTTTACTCCGTATATTCTGTGAGATTTTGATTTTGCCTCAATTTCATATTTTGAATGAATTTTGAAAGTAAATCAAGGTCCAATAATATATAATAGTATTCGGAAAGCTCTATTCAATGTTTCAAATTTTCAATATTTTTGTGCAACTCATTTTTTTCTTCTTCTTCTCATTCCTTTTTGTCTTTATGCCTTCATAGAGATGCCCAAATACCTGGTAGGCTTTTTCTATGGTTCTTAAGAAGTTCTTTAGTTCTCGGTCTCGCTTTAATTGTAAGGGTTGATTTGGGAACCAGCGGTGAGTAGGGGATATCCTCTGCCCGCCAAACTACGCATTATTAAGCTGTCTATAGAATTCATCAACTTTGGGAAACTAATGTAATCTGTATTGTTGAGAAGAAACTGTCGTTTCGGTAACGCTAATGTATTAGAGCTATTCGTAACGAATTATCCAGAGAAATAAAGCATTTTTTGTAACTGAATGATATACCTTTGATTTTAATTCATTGCGTTTAATTAATTGGATAAGAGATGTAAATAAATTGTAATCAATCGATGCGATTAAAATGGTACTAGGTATAGCGACTAGTGTATATTTATCAGTACCTACCTTGGTTAGAATACAAATAAAAAAGATTACAGCAGGAAATGTGCTTTGAAAGTAAGAATGTATGAATGGAATAAAACTTGGAATATTGGCAATCTCCCTACTCATCTCTATTTTTTAGCAGCTGTGTGTATTTTCGACCGTGGATAACGTCTCGCACTACTTCGACGTTCTAGCCAACGATGCTCACAGTATTCTCGGCTGATATTCGAACGCAACTGTCGTGATTGCAAGCTAATCATATTGTTTACATTTGCAATTGAGCTAACAGAAAATCAAATTTTACTTGTTGTTTAAAAATGCTTTAATAAAATAAAAAGCTAATTGCGGAACAATGTGGATCAAATCGAGAGCAATTTACTCATCAAGAAAATCATATGAATTCTGCTTAGTTATTTAAAATTTCAATAAAATGTTTCGGTTTTAATGAATATTTGTTAATCATTGCATAACTGCAGTGGAGCAATTAGGAAAACATATGGAGTATTTAACGGAGTCATTTCTTAGGCATTATTAACGTATATACATTTTTATTTTTCCCAGCTGACTTCCCAACGGTGGCACCTGACCAAGCTAGCGTCTACCGTTTACCGAAGTAGTTTCGTTACCGTCTGAGTTTTACCGCTACATAATATATGGTAATTGTGCGTATAGATGGCAATGCGACGATTCAAAAGGACTATGTCATAAAAATGTATTTGACATGAAGGATTAAGCGTTTTAACCTACTGTCATTTAAAATTAATATTAGTAAGAAGAACTAGTGACAAAAATCAAGGCGAAGTACCTCAAGAGTTTAAGGAGAAACGCAATGCTTGCTAAAACAGTGGTGTACGCGTAACGTAGCAATTGTGTGCGACACAAATAAACAAGCCAAAAAAATTTGGAGAATCCTGGAACAGAATTGCAATAAGATTATGGGTGACAACCAAGCCACCTACGGAACTCTGCTGACTAGAATCAATGAGGATAATCTAAATCAGGTTCGAGGGTAACATTTTTGTCTTGTGTTCACGATATATTGAATTGTATCTGAGGTTAACTGTTCACCTTTAGCTGATACATGCATGTATCGATGAAGTCTGTGGCTACACTGAACTGTCTGACCAGTATTTTGCTAAAAACGTCGATTTGAACAAGGATGATTACATTGTTGTCCACAAATTGTTTTTAAGAATTCTAAGCAATCCTGCTATATTACATATTAATGAAGAAAAGGTGGGTGGCCAAGCAGCTATTACGCTGTAGTTCCAATATTATTCAAAAATGCATTTCAGATTCTTCAAGACTATTATGAAGACTTTCCATCTGAAGTGCAACGGAGTCTCTTAAAGTGTTTAAGAGCACGACGAAACCAGATGTCTACAATCTTTTTCAAAAAACATGCCAAAAAATTTGCTTCTACAGTAATGGACTTTAACTGGAGACTCATAGTATGTCATACAAAATTGTTTAATTATTCCAACTAATTACGATTATTTGTAGATTCTTTTATTTCATTTCAGTTGTTGATGGGTTCCAGTAAAATGGCTAGTTTAAAAGAGCCTATATTACAATTGGACTTGCTTGTAGAAGATGAACAAGATGACCGTACCGTAGGCATGGAATTAAATAGGGATGAACTGGATTCTCTCATAAATGTTTTGGAATCTATACCACATTGATTTCTTTTGTGAATAAAGTCTTGAATTAAAAAGTAGGGAGCTGATTGATAACTTACCTTCCAGAGAATCACTTTTTGTGCAAAAGGTAATATACAGTGAGTAAAAATACAATTCATAGAAATGTTTTGGTGGATTTGAAACATAAACGAGGAAACCAGCAGGAAGATGAACGATCGAGACTCGGGGATCGTACACTTATTTCACAGTTTATTATAGATTATAGATAAATGTAGAATAGTTTAGTTACTATGATAATTGCTGATCAAAGATACCGAAGACTGAATTCCCGTGTGAGCAAACGTCTGTGATTCAAAATTTCGCATTGAAGTAGGTAGAATCGAGACGTTTAGATTCAAAGATGTTTCGGAAAACGATCGATAGGGCGAAATATGGGGATTTGGTGGCGTCGGTAGTAACATTGATAGTGACAGTCTACACAAATTGATCGAGTAAGCATTTTTTAGATACAAACAAAATATTGAGTACACCTTGTGATGGAATCATATGTGAATAGTGTCTCATTAGATGGAAACGGCTAATTTCGTTGTGAACATTATTACGGACGATATAATTAATGAAATTCCAGACAAATAAGTTTTACTATACAACTTTTAATTTTACTTCTTTCTCCTTACTTGTTATTATTCTCATTAATATATCGTTTAAAACCAATGGCCGCTCGCCTCCACTCTAACACTTAGAAATATTCTGATTGAGGGCATACATATGCGTTTCTCCTTTCAACTTCATAATACTCTACTCTACGACCTTAATATAAATTCCGTCATAGTTAATTAATCTTTACTTCTGGAGATCCGTATAAACGTAGAAACATTGTATGAAAACTTGAAAAAGGTACCGTTTGGGTGGTAGTTGTGCGGGTCACGTAACTGTAATTAGGCGATATTTAATGATTATCATAAAATTACGATAGGCTTCGTAAGTGTTTTCATACGGAGAAGTAGTATTTCGAACTAACGTCGAATTTACACGAACGCGCGCTGCTATTTCTAGATTATATATCACTTACACTGCTCGACTTACTGTATATTTTACTTCGCGCGTCCGTGTTACGGTACGGGGGCTACGTCCTGGTTTCACGAATGCATGTTATTTCTCAGATCTCACATTTTTTCGGATCAACGGTACTAACTGCGCTACGTGAGGCTGTTTCCTTTCGTACAATTCATATCGCTCTAAACTTTATGTGACTGTATGAACGAGCACATTTCTCACGTGGGTCCATCCGCACGTATTATATGGCTGTGGGCGCACGTGTGTGCATGTCTGTGTATTTGCGTGGGGAAGTGCAGTTCTTCATTAGACCATACAACATTTTTTCATTGTATAAAACAAGACCAAAGATGGTCAAAGAAATAAGAACATTTAATCGATTGTTCTCAAAATCGGATAGTGAATGTATACTTAATGTCTCTCGGCTTTTCATTTTTTTTATTTTTCATTTCCTCTCATTCGTATACTCTCCTACTCCGCCTCTCTCTCTCTCTCTCTATCTCTCTTTCTCTCTCTCTCTATCTCTCTCCTTCACGTGCTCTCAGTGCGTGTGCGATAATATTGTAGTAACAGCAGGGTGCGACCCTATGAGTATTTTCCCTCGAAATACGCGTACGTTACTCCGACGACCATTTTCTTATTCACACGCTCCTTTATTATCAATTTCTCTGCCACTCTGTACCTCCTTCACTCACGCTCCTGTCCCTTCGAATGTCGCGATAACTTTCATCGTTCGTGCGTTACGCAAATCATGTACTTCGTTATCTTAATAATATTTAATGACACTTTAAAATTTCTACAGAGCAAGGGAAGTATAACCCGCCATGGGCACGGCCCAATCTTAAAATTCTTCCTATCGACCATTTTATTATCAAAGAAACGGTCGTCGTGTGAACGACACTTTATCAAAAGAAATTCTTGAATTATTTTCATTGCGACACTTAATTATTTCAACGGTTTTTTCCTCCAAATCCTTCTATCTGTACCATCTAATAATAGGTACAAATCATAAAGTATATGTTTTTGTGTGTGGGTGTTCTTGCGATCTCGCCCAACAATACATTACATCTTTATCTATTCTTTTCCTGTCCCTCGTATCACGCCCTCATTTCTCATCTCTCAAATTCTTTCTCACCCCCCCCCCCTCTCTCTCTCATTGCTCTCGTTTCTTCTTTGCTGCTTGTATTAAAAGAATCTTCAGTTTTCAGTTGTCGGAATGATCCAAATATATGTATATATACATGTGTATATATATATATATATAATATACTTTTTTGGTTTTAACGAGAGAAAAGAACTTTCTTCTTCCCAAAATACAATTCGGTTTGTGACGGCGACGTTTATTCATTCATGTTGTTTTGGTGGCACGAGTCGTTTACGAGCTCCTAAAACAAAAAAAAAATCACTCCGTTGAATCCAACAGTTTACCTGTCCAATTACCATCAGCAACGCATGACAATTGTAAGACAATCAAGTTCACATGCAGCTACTTACATTCGTGTTGCTCTCCATGGCTTCGTTAACCGCTGCTGCAACGTCCTTCTCATTTATGTCAATCTCTTCGATAGCCTGAAAAAATAATAAATTCTCTATGATCAGGAATCGAGTGTGTCGTCACTAGGATAGGTGTGGCCTATGTCTATTATCCACATGAAAGTAGAAAAAGAGAGTCAGATGGCCCCTCGCTCTATGGTCATCGTGTGTCCTAAATAAAGGATTTCAGAACTACAAACGCTCGGCGAGCGTAGGTAGTCATCGGGCGATCATCATTCTCGTTATCTTCTTTACAATTATTTGCCGTAATTATTTTTCAAAGGATAACTGACCTTGGTCACCGAAGCGACGTCTTCAGTAATGGCGGGCGCAGGTGCGAGTACAGATGTAGGTGTGGGTGCAACTGCTGGTGCTGGTGCTGGTGCTGGTGCTGGTGCTGGTGCTGGTGCTGGCGCTGGCGTAGAGACAGGAGCTGCAGGAGCTTGCGAAACCTCGATTGGAATCGCAGGAGGTGGACTGGTTGGAGCCTCATCGACACTTTCCGTCGTGCTAGTTTCGTTTACGCTAGGCTTTGTTGCTTCCTTCTCGGCAACCTCTGGCTCCGGAGTGCCCTGAAAAAAGTAGAACAAGATCCCCTCGTTAGATAAACGGCATCGGTCGACACGGCATGACCCATATAGCCCAACCCTAACATGCGCCATACAAAGATGAGCGACATTCAACCGAATCCTGTCGAAGAATTGCGTGACCGTTGCGTCACGCAACCTTGAAAAGAATCGTTTGTCATGCTCCGAGCACTCTGAAGATATAATCCCTCTTGGATAAGGCAGAAGATCTTCTGTTATTAGCCCTCTTGGACAAGACAATTGGCATGCGGCATACGAGATGCTTACGAGATGCATTACGGGATTAGGATATTGACCCGTGCTAGATATCTCCCTTGCAGAATCTAGAACAAAATACAGGCTTTGCCTGCTGCGGCTAATACATGGCCAACTATGCACGTACAAAGTTATAGATGCAGAACGTTTATAAGAGTAATCAATAAGAATATATCGATAATTATTAATAAGTCTATAGGTACGTCTATCAATGAGATTCTCTCTAGCAGTATACTGTGACGAACATCTATGTTATATTAGTTGGCAGCGATTCGTCCAAGACAGAGATATCGCTCTACTTGAAATGACAGGTGGGTAAACCATTTTATTATCTCGACTAGGACCAGCTACGTGGCCACTAGCTGTGCGGCCAATTCGCTATTAAAATCGTGTTAATGTTTAAAGAAAACCAAGAGGCAAACAACACAGGGCTGGTGTAATCAGGGATATCGAGTAATCGAGACGTGTTAATGGGGATTGGTAACTCCACGGGAAACGATGACACTTAAAAAAGAGCTTTAAGAGATAGACAGGTAGAGATAAAGAGACAGAAGAAGAATGGAAGAAGAGAGCAAAGAAAAAGATAGAGACAAGAGGTGCCCTGGGAGGAAGCCGGACGTTGGACACGATGCAATCGAATGAATGGTTCGCTTCTTCCTTTTATAGGAAATTTTTTTTTAAGGAACAAGCTGGAAACATTTTCTGATACACGTGACAGGATCCGCGAACGACGTCCGGCTCACGGATGTGCCCCTCCGTGTGAGTTTCAAATGATTAAGGATTTGTGAGTATGATATGGCAAGGAAGCTCATCAACCAATGAGAGGGAGTTATATTGGGAGAATTGGAAGGTTTCAGAATATTGGTAATGATGGGAATACGGAATGGTTCAAGATGAACTGATTGACGGGGACGTTGAACGTTTCGGGCTACCACAGAGACAGTTTGCGGATCGTATGACGAAATATTTGGACTTGGCCGCCTGATTCATGCCAGGAGTTGCATGTTAGTCACCTGCTCGTTCTCCGGGACTGCAATCGATGAGGCTTTCGAGAAATGACAAACGGGGGTGGTGCTTTTCTCCCCGTTCATTCCCTTGGACTGGGCTAATCTCTCCTTCAATTCAATATCCGACACATCACACGATTCCACCTTGAAGTCTTCAGTATTCTGCTCAGCGATCAATGCTGCTTGTGTTTCCCACTCTGTCTTATTGTTAGAGGCATTCGCGAGTGGGAAATTTTGACTTGGAGTGGTGAGAGTGTCTAGATTAGGAATGGATTTGGGACTTCTAGAAGGAGTCGGCAGAGTGTTCTCCCTCGCGACTTTTTCCTCCTCTTTCATTTTCTTCACTATCGGCATTCCAGATGCGTCTAATTCAACTGGAATTTCTGTAGCATTACTTAAAACTGGTGTAGAAGGAAGTTCGGTCTTTACGGGTGCAGGGTATTCAGGCAATTTATCCAAAACTTCGTGAGGGATTGGCTGATCCTCGAGCAGGTCGAGTTTACCCTCAATTGATGGAGGACAAGCAGGACACACTGGAAGGTTTTCGATTGTCGTTATAGGACTTGGGACATCCTTGCACGGAATTGAACAAACAAGAGGAATTTCATGCCTTGCAGAAGTAACATCCTGAGAGATATCTCCAGATAAAGGATATTCCGTAAGTTCCAAGACATTCTTCGATGGCAATGGACAGAACGTGATTTCTTCCTCGACTTCCTGATTGTGAGGTTTTGATGATTCGATCAATTCATCTGGAAGCTCGTCAGGAATGAAGCTTTTCAATGTTGGTTCCAAAATCGGAACAGGGGAGTCCGGCAGAGGGGGAGGAACATCATCCTCAACGACATCCTTAGTCGATATGATCGGCGCACTTATGGTTTCTTTAAAGTACTCGACACTCGGTGGTAATGGACACGCCACTTCAGATTCGAACTCTATTACTTGTTTCTTACATACATCCAGGATTACCTCGAGAGGCTCTTCCTTTTTCTTTAAGAAACTTGGCTCTTCTTCCAGATTCTTCTGAGCAACCTCCGAAGTGAGGTTGTGTTCCGGAATAACTATAGCTGGTTTAGCCTCAACAATTATCTCTCCTGAAATTGGTAGAGGACCTTCCTCTGACTGAATGACTAAATCTCCTCTGGAGTCAATAGATTCTTTCGACTGAATTTTCCCCAGAACTGGAGATGGACGGGACTCTTCATTAAAAATCAACTGGAGCTCCTGTTTGATTGTCTCCGTCAACTTATCTTTTTCATCCTGACGCTCTATTATCGTGGCTAATTCTTTTTCTTCATCCATGACGCTCTTAGCAACAAGAGGCTCAGATTCGTCCGAGAACGTGGCTAGGATGTCGGTTTGTTTGTCCCTCAAGGAGGAAACAATGCTTTTGGATGCTTTTCGAGAAATCCCGTCTGTTCCGTTTTCAGACACGTTCGGAAGTTCCTCGAAAGAAGTGATTTCCTTGGCATGGTAGAATTCCGACGAGTTCTCGGACGGTACCGGTGCGCGATCACCGGCATGCACGAAGGAGGATGTGACTAAGAGGGAATCAGTGATAGTAGTGTCGGTGGTGGTGGTGGTGGTGGTGGTGGTGGCGGCGGCGGCGGTGGCGGTGGTTGTGGTGGTGCCCGAGCGCGTATTCAATGTGGAAAGATCAAGGGGACTAGTGACGATGATGGTGGTGGTGGTGGTGTCAATGATAGTGTCGCTATTAACTAGAGTAGTATCCTCATGTGCAGCCTCGGCAGGCAGTTTGAGCGCCTCAGCGATTGCCGAGGCGTTTGCTCCAACTTGCTGAGCCTGCTGCAGGGGCGAGGGGTCTATCGGGGTCGGAGGAGGACTCGAAGGAAGCAGGGACGGGATATCCTCACTGGTTTTCCTCTCAATGATAGACGGCGTCGCGATTGGTTGAGCACGGGAGACTTCTACCGGGGCAATGGTCTGCACTGGACTGACCTCGACTTTCTCAGCGACCACGATCTCGACTTTTTCGATTTCCTCTTTCTTTTCCTCGACAGGGACAGGGGTAGGAGCACTGGGACTGGATTCCTCTTTCTTTTCCACGGTGGAAAAGCTTTCGCCACTCGGAACGCTAGAAGCCGTCGGCGTCGCCGTCGCTGCAGGCTTCTCTTCTTCCTTCTTCGCTTCGACTGTCGCGTTTACGCTTTCAGATACCGGAAATTTTTCTGCAACTTCCTCAGCTGGTGCTGCTGCCTCTGCTACTGCTGGTGCAGAATCACCAGTCTCTGGGGCAACTGAACTGCTCACAGCGGATTTTTCTTCGGTAGGGCTGCTCGCAGCTGCAGCTGCACCCTCGACTTCCTCGCCACTCTAAAAACAAAGACCAATATGTGAGTCAAAAGGTACAATTTCTTCGCATGAATATTAATTTTTATGAGAAGTATCTCTGCTGACACGATAATCTTCCCGAGTCTATACTCGTCTTCCTCTCTCCCACAGTGGGAGAGAAGTCACCAGGCAGAACACGAGTAAATCACTGAGTGAGCTCACGGGAGTAAAAGAGAAGAGAGCAAAGAAAAGCAGTTCACAGGCACGCCAAAAACGTTAGCTCAGTCAAGCGTGATATTATTTTTTGTCTGGCATGGAGTGGGGGGGGGAGGGCACAACGACGACAGTTGAGTGAGCTAAGGGCTGCTTCGGAGATTAAATAGAAACGAGGGTGCGCGTGTTGGACAGAAGAGCAGAGCGTACGTGAGGGAGCTGGGCTGTGGGCTTCCTCGTTCCTGAGGGGAAGCGTAAACCCAGGCGTAGCGGCGGAACAGGAAAGTCGGAGAGAGAAAGAGAGAAACCCTCATACATATGAGAGGGGGGGGGGGGAGCAAGGTACGCGGCATCAGAAGAGAGGATCAGTGAATCGTAGAGGTTGGGAAACTGAAGGGTGACTTGCCGCGCCCTTCAGGGGTGACCAACCGTGTCACTGTGTCAGCCAAGACCAATTTTTCTCGAATTTATATTCCTCGCGTATCGTGTTTCTGGCGTCTAGACTGCAAAATCGATCGCACGCGAACACGCTTGGAAACGCCCCCATTGAAAATCGAGGGGTTGCCCACCAAACTATACGGTTCCGTTAACTACAGGCTGTTATCGATCGGGTCACATCATTCGTCCAAGTCAGAGAAGTGTTTCGCGATTGAAAGATGAATGCACAGCGGAACAACAATAGAGTTTCACTCACCCGTCGTCACACGCGACCAGTTCAAGTATCAGCACCTTTAATAATAAGTTAGGTAATGTAAACTAGCGGAAGGCGAAGTTCCTTCTTAATGACTCTATACTCCAGCCAGCAGCTCTAAGTAAAAGGCCAGCGGTCTCCAGTGTCTCTGCGGGTACAGCAACCAAAATGATCCCCCGCCCCTCCCCCCACCATTAATGTCCATTTCTCTAGCTTCGTCAAATTCGCTATGACGAGAAACCATTGTCATCCCCCATAATAATTTATAAAAATATTTCAACGGAGTTCGAATCAATCGTAACAAGAACAAACGATCGGAGGAGCAGCGCTTCGATCGATATTCAGACGAAAGAAAGAAAGCAGAAATTGAATATAATCAAAACGCTCGAGTTTCGAGGATCCTTATGTATTGACAGTAGCACTGAAACCGGAAGAGGAAGCTACACCTGCGATCGAATACGTATCGTTTTTGAACCAACTCCAAGAGACTTATAGACACGCAGCCAGCAGTGCCAACTGCAATGCTCTCTCGGTTACTATTTACTCGGGTACTGCGCGCTCATTCGTTGCCAAAGAAAGCTCTTCTCTCGTGCGCCTATATATCTATATCTTCTTTCCTTCCTCCACTCGTAGACCTTCTGGCCCCACCGTTCCCGTGGATGCTCCAGCACGCGACGACAGGCATTCCACTGCGCTATTTTTGCTTGAGTTTGGCATTAGTGGAATCCAAGAGAGCAGGAGAGAAAGCGAAAGAGGGGAAGGGGAAGAGAGAAAGGAATGATATAGCTTAAAAAGCACACGTTGCTTTAACTCAAGAACGATTCGCCGTCCTATTTTTACGCCTGTTCGTCATTGAAGCGCATGACCACACAGTGTCGACTTACCGGTTCACCATTACGCGCACCTTATGCTCCTCTATTCGGCAATCAAATGCGCAGCCAAAAAGCCACTTGGTAAGCGAGATAAGAATTGGTGAAAGTGCAGAAGGTGATAAAAGAAAGCAAAGGACAGAAAGAAGCAACGCACTGGTCTACGTGACGCTTCCAAGCAAATCGAACATGGCAGCTTTGAAAACCCATATACAGCGTGGTTAGGACAAATCTCAATCGGACTGTTAATCTACAGAAAAGGTTGTTAAGCTCGCGCCGATTTATCCGGAAGTCATCCGGCCGGAAATGAGCAAAATAAATGTTTGCGACTGCAGGACGATCGGCAGGTTCGTCAATCCAGCCCGGTCGATCAGCTGGAAAGCAAACGGTAATTTGCTCCTTTCCGGCGATTCGCAATTCGACAATGATTCAAGAAAGAAGGTAGAAGGCACCTGCGTGAGTCAATGAGTCTGAATCTCGCAGTGCTAGAGGCACGAGCGAAACCCAAAGATCACGCACAGGTAGAGTCGGTAACGTCGATAGCGTGGACGACGCCACTGATCACGGGCAACCCCCCAGTGCCCCATGTATCGCCTCTCGAGGACTTCCGGAGGACACGGGCGAGACGGATAGAGAGGTTGCCGTACCGTGGTGGTTGCAATCGAAGGTGTATCACGTGGGTTTAGGGGTACCCCAGCTATGCCTATCAGCGGGATCGAGGCCAAAATGCGACGGGCCCCTCGCGCCAAGGCCCCGGCAGCCCTGCACACGCCACCGCTAACCGTCCGGCCTACCTTCAGCACGGACTCCATTTTCTTTCCCTTTCAATGGCTCGATTAGCTTCTCTCTCTCCCTCCTTGCCTTTTCGTCCCTTGTCACTAGACTTTTTACTCCTCTTCAACTTTCTCGCGATTATCTTCCTGCGTCACGTTTCCTTCGCTTCCTTCTTCACCAGCCCCGCAACGACGCGATTACGATAACTCTTTGACCAATTTGGGGCTTCCGATTGGTCCTTTGCGCGAAACAGAGGCGAGACAAGACTCTTCTCTAAGCTTGGCTCTTCCTTAGGACGTGCACGAGCGCCGACGAGTATCACTGCTCAGGGCAAAGAACGTGGACAGACTCAGGTTGGCTCGCGAGGGCAGTCCGCTTTATATAGATACCTCGAGGGATCGTCCCACGACGGGGAGCGTCGCTGAATTGGAAGAATCACGAGAACGACGTGAATCGGAAGAACCAAGAGATCCAAGAGATCCAAGAGGGGCCAGAAAACGAGAACCATCGACTCTGTTCCTCGATTGGTTCCAGAAGAGAAACGGGGAGACTCGCTAGGAGAACATCCTGCGACGTCGATCTTCCTGCACGTAGCAGCTCTCTCACACACACACACACACACACACACACATGCGTGCGCGCGTCTCACACCTTCGTACAATCGTGCACTGACGTTCCCACATACGAGTACTCGCAGCGACCTCAGGCAGCAACATCCCCGAAGAAAAATTCATGCCGCAAACCACGCGCTATTCTTGGACCCGGACAACGAGGATACGACACTAACACGCGCCTTCTGAATGTCCATGAACGCGCCGCGACGCCATCTCCTAGCTCCACGTCATCCCCGCCGTCTACGCTAGTACATACAGAGATACTCCGATGATACACACTGACTGGCACATGGACTCAGCTTCTCATCTCATAAGAGCGCGCTGGGAGACCCTACACCTCCTACGCTCTACGACGCGACCTACGCGTCGCAGAGCTTATGGACCCTACGCAACTTTCTTTCGTCTTTCCGCATTCTTCTCCTTGGCATTTTTCAGCAGGCATCTGCGAGCAACTAGTGCAACTCGCAGCTTCCTAGGACGAGGACAGATGTAGCCAATGGAAAAACCCAGACTAAACTATCTCACCATCGGACAAGAAAGTTAGCAATATAATTATTTGCTCGGATATGCGTCGTCGCGACATCGAGCGCCTTCGACGTCCCCGTGTCGCGCAGGCAGCATCTTCAAGGTGACACTCGACTCCAGTGAATCTTCGATATCGGTCGATTTAACTCGACGAACGGGAGACTCGATCCTCGGCTTTCGTAATCCAGTTTAAAGTTGATGCCATCCTTGCGGCGACGATGCGACGTCTTTTGTGCGCGACGCGCGACGTGCCTGTTGCCACCGCAAGGCTGAGTTTCATCTCCGGTGTTTTCTTGGCAAACACTCAAAGTAGACACAAACTCGTAACAGAGATCGGCTTTCCAGTGTTTCGCATCTTTCTCCTACAACTCCCGATATAATGGTAACCGCGTAATGAAATCGCGTGGCGCAGAAAGCAATGCTTGAAACGATACTAAACTCGAAAAATTTAGTCACCGTTCTTACAGTTAGTATGAAGAGTCGAAGGACAAAATGAGTCCCTGCGATATTGCGCAATTAATTACAAGGACGATAGATGGAATCTCACCGAGCTTAATATACTCGACGTTAAACGTCAAGCCACAGTTTATTGAGGTGACTGCCAGGCGCCGCCATAAGGCAAATCCGACGCGCATCTCATGTTGGCGACTCTCCTTCCTCCTCCTTTCGTGTCTCCTCAAGAAAGCCTTTTACGAAAGAATTTGGCCTTTGACCGAAAGAGATGTTCGCGTGGAAATTCGAAGGAAGGAATTCCCTGAATGAGCAGCGCTCGATGACGCCGTCACGTCGAAGCTTTTCCAATGAACCAACGCGATGGCAGCATCGAACGCGGATCACTATTTTTATCGTTCAAGCACTCGACTGCTCTGCTTACCGTCCGGGATTTGGCCGTTCGCCGCCTGACTGCAGTTTCTAAATTGAAAATAAATTAAGTGGGATTCCCCCCCCCCCCCCCCATTAAGCTTCTACTCAATGAAGGTTAAACTAGCTAAAGGTAAAATTGCGATGGTAATGAAAGTGGCAGAGAAAGAAAATTCACGCATTTCATCATTTGACAAGAGCGAATTTAGGGCCCGAATAGGATCGAATAAATGAAGGACTTCTCCGTGTCCATCAGAATTCTTTTGTCTAAGTTTCCCAGTACCAGGGAGTTCAGTTTTTCGTATCCGAGAGAATTTTTGTGTGACAAATATTGACACAACCCTCCCACGGCAAACTCATTCTCTCTCGGTAATTTTACTCGTAAACTAATATCCGAAAGATCTACTCGTAGAATTGGTGTTAACGCGACACAAAGCGAACTCCAAGGCGTCAGGATATCGACGCAAGTTTGTCCAATCAGGGTTCGCAGCTATGTAAAACCTCAATATAGACTCAAGAGATGTCACCGCTTTAAGAAAAAAAAAAAAGCATAATCTACTGTGTCAAGGCGTGGACGTTACCGACGCCGGCGTCGACACGCACGCGGACGCCTCAGCGCTTTCGCCCTCTGTCACTCGCTGTGTCTTTCTCGCATCACTTCCAAAATGCATTGCCCAATTGAATGTAGTAACGAGCTGACGAGTTTTGCTCGATTCGCGAGTGTCTCGCAGCTTTTGCTGGGCAAAGGCGGCTGTGCGAAAAGCCCCGCGAGTCTGTCGGTCGGCATGGCAACAGCTCCGTGCGTCCCGGCGTCTCGGCGCTCGATACTAGACGACGCCCAAATCCGGAACTCAACCCTCGATTTGCCACGCGTTCGCTTGCTGACTTGACGTAATTTCGAGGCAACTGACACACTGAGAATAAAAAGGCAAAACACAAGCACGATTACTGATGTGAAATTTCACTCAATTAGAGAATGACGAGTTGTCCATCTCATGGAGAAGCGTTTGAAAAATCAATACTTCACAGCTGCTTGAGATGGGCAGGACACGCGGAGCTAAAAGCTGCTTCTCGATGCTCAGCCTTATCATATGAGATAATTTGACGTACATAATAAATTACAGGATTTTAATCTCGTTGACAATTCTTCTCCTATTCCTTGTACCCCCGGACATTAAACTGGCAAATTGTTCGTCAGTACTTGCGTTGGATCGCCTGTTCGGTATTTCAGGAATCCAGGGGACGAGGTGTCAAATAAAGTTCAGGATCCGAGTGGAAACAGAAAGGAGAATCGAGTCTCTCCAGTTAATCCCATTAATACGTTCAATACGTTTAATCCGTTTAATCCAAAGAGAATCTCGATCTCGCACTCCCGAGGTCTCCGGGACGCGTCGATATCAGTTTCCACCTTCTTGAACCCATCTCGACCCTTTCCACACCGTTGCGGAGAGACCCGCCCTTCCTCAGCGCTCAACAGTTTTGGCCAAGTGCCAGACTTCTACTGGAGACTGATTAGGTCGTAATTGCGCATTGTTTTCCTCTGGCTCAAATCGGAAGTTCAAAACCGCCTCAGGAAGCAACTCAACAGAGTCAACTGGCGAGATGATCTTGGATAACCCAACCTTCTGGATATAGCGAATCCGATGCTCGGTTATTCGTCTACAACAGTTTCACCCTATTCCTATGGGACTCTGTTACCGACGTAAACCACCGTGACATGACTTTGGCATTTTATATGAGAAAATCAAGCTTACAATACAAATTATAAGTATCGACTAATAAAGTACATGAAATGTCATATTAACATAAATGTAATTACAGACACAAAAATGATGTAAACGTAAAATGTGATCCAAAGTTCAAAAGATCCACACCTTGGTGGAAATAGGGTTAACGTATGAAGGTCTCTCAAGAGAAACAAAACCATATAATGTTTACCTGGTGACACTTTTCTCGTGTATAAGATTACGAGTCGACGCCGAAGCATGCACTGGAGACAAGTCAAATGAAGCTGACTCGACTCTTTGTTTGCAATACGTTGAGAGAGAAGAATGACGTATGTCGTTTACGAAGTCATAACTCCTAATTGGCGAGTCGAACGATGTTATATCCAACGTATCCATAAGCCATAGGTGTGAGTAGCACGCGTCTTGGGACGAGAGAGAAGCCAGCAGCCTCCGCGACCCGTAAATGAACTTTTAAGATGGTCGGAGGTTCCGCTAATGCTTTATAAGCAGAGAAGTCTCATGAAATCGAAAGAGCGTGTCCCATCTTGATTATCGTGTCATTGGGTGATTAATGTCATTAGGGAGGAAATCAGGCCAAATGGAAATTCGCTAGCGAAACGCTTTCCGCGCAGCCGAGACTGAGCCAGTTTTCACAATATAATATACATCATCCTAGTCCTGTAGCCATTCTTATAAATCCCAAAGCAAATCGAGCGTCGTTGGCACACGTGTAATAAGAAAGAAGCTGTAATAAGTTGATACGCGAAAGAATGCTGCGAAAATGAAGAGTGACTTCGGATAACTGGGAACGAGCGACGGAATGGAAAACCCCCCACACGTTAACCCATCCGTGACACTAACAATGAGCTCCCTTTTTCGAGCGTCCGCGTCGTGTTAAGTGAACGCGTTCGCGCTCGCGAGACAGAACGTAGGTATATCCGGGAAGTTTGGGCCGTTGAACCGTGATGCACAATGCTGCTCGTGGACGAGAGCAGAGTGTCACAGTCGCAATCAGCATCGGCGCGACACGGTCAATCTTTCAGTCCTGAACTCTCTCAGTCAGATGTACGTTGCACGGCGCAGAAATCAATCGATGAGTATAATAAGTAAATAAAATAGAAAAGGAGTTCCTTGTTTTTCGTGCTCGGTCGAGAGCGCAACAGCCACTCCCCATTGCCATTCCGCAGTACGCGTAGCCTGCCTGCCTGCCTGCCTGCCTACGTCTCTGCGTGGAGTTGCTGTATGCAAGGCGCACGGTTCAGCACGCGATGCGTAGTCGTCGTGTCTGCAAAAACTCCGCACACGCAAATCCGCTCGCGGCTAACGTGAGATGGCGACGGTAGAGGAGGGAAGGACGAGGAGGAGAAGCACGACGAAGAAGAAAAAGAAGTTATCCGAGGGGAAGGAGGAAAGCGGATTGGTTGGTCGGAGGACACTGTGCTCCCACAAGAAGGCAGGACGAGGCAGGAAGGCAGGAAGTGCAGCGAGTGTTCGTAATTCAGGCTCGAATTACTTGTCCCCCATTTCTTCGCCTCGTTCGATACATCGCTACTGCGAGCATCGAGATGCTACAAGTGATGCCGATTCCAAAAGGATTCCCGTTGGGCGCGAGCGACTTCATGGTCCCCCGCGAAAGTAGCGAGTTACGAGCAAGACCCGAAGGATGAGTCACGCCTAAGAGCACTCCACGTCCCCCCCCCTCTCTCTCTCTCTGATCGTTTCGCTTGCCCGCTCACTTTTTCCCTTATCTCCGCTATACACTCATTCCTCTGCAAAGATAAAACGAGAAACCAAGAAAAATACGCAGGAGGCAAAGCGTGCGAGGAGACGTAAGATTTGCGATCGCGCGTCGTCCTGGGATAAAAAGCGTCCAGATGCCCACGCGTTCCTCGCAAAGAGCCAAGGGAACTCGCTCACTCTACATCTCCTTTCATTTTCCACCTCCAGAGTATCGGCGTCGCTGCAACTACGAAATTCCGAAAATTTCTCTCAAAAGACTCACCTCAGCGAGAGGCTCCTCCTTGGTGACGTCTCCATTCTTAGGCGTATCCTCGCGAGCCGGCTTGTTCTTGTCCTTCTTGCTGAAGCTGATCGATCTGAAGGACCACTTCTTCTTGAGCTAACATTGACGAAGGATAAGGAAGAGAACCGATTAGTTTCGCAAAAAAAAAAAAGTAGTCGAGTAGCGAGGAGAATCGTAAGGATTTTCGAATGATTGTCAATCCGCACTGGGTGTACCGACCTTATCCTTTTTTTTGGTTTCCTTGGATTCAGGCGAAGTCGCTGCATTGGGAGTAGCAGGAGTGGCCTCTGCATTTGGCGTCGTTACCTCCGCAACTTCGGTCCCGGAAGCCTCCTGGGGCGTCCCATCAGGCTTAGCCTCCTCGGGTTTCGTATCTTCTGGCTGCTACGAAAGAGAAACAAGACAAACGAAAGGTTAACATCTGGAATTTGAGACTGGAGATCGTTTGAAAGGTGCTCGCGATTCGACTACTCTTGACATCACACAGCGTGCGCTACGTGCGCTCTGCACGTAACGTGACAAGTCCGGTCAAGGCAGCACATTCCATGTTTTAACAGCTGCCACTGCTACTTGGTAAATCTTCCTTGGCCTCGTGAAAACGCGACGAATAATGGAGACGGCGCCTTGGGCACTCCCGGAATCATTTCTTGAAATACCTCATTAAGCAATTACAGAAGAAACGGATGCATCAGCAAGCTAACAATCATTTTCTAATATTCTTCGTGCACTTGTTTCAGTCAATGGGGCACCTGTAAGGCGCCATTCCGCACAGAGATCTTACATCAGCGGAACGAGCGCGGTTCAACGTTTCCTGAGAATTCCTAGCGAATGATCTATGTCCCAATTAGCACTATTAACGAGTGTGAGGAAAACTATGGCAAAGTGTCAATGCACTTATAGAGGATAAGTGGACAAAAAAATGCCGGCGTCGTACGCGAGTGAGTAGTCATGTCCACAGTCGCAGACACTGCAGCAATTCGCCAGAATAAAAATTCCTCAGAACTAATGTTTCTCAACGCTTAACGTCA
Source organism: Trachelus tabidus (assembly GCA_030142655.1). Classification (NCBI taxonomy): domain Eukaryota; kingdom Metazoa; phylum Arthropoda; class Insecta; order Hymenoptera; family Cephidae; genus Trachelus; species Trachelus tabidus. The sequence goes on from JARQTI010000492.1 coordinate 18,960, forward strand.
ATGAGGCATTTGCTGCGCTGCTGTTGGCCGACCTGGCCCAATTACCAGCTCGAATTAAACGACGGTCGCTAATTAAATTGCAGGGGAGACCGAAGTCACGCCATCCGTCCTAAATTCGAATTTAGCCCGCGAAATTCGCTAGAACCAAGAAACCAAGGAATCAAAAACCAAAAGTCAGCGGTGCAACGCGCAAAAGGAGAGACGCGATCGTTCGCAGCGCCGAATGAGTTGAACGTCGACTTGCCGACAGTTTCGCTCTTGGCTTTTGTGTCGCGACGCATAACAAAAGGGAAGGAAAAGAACCTGAGACAATAAAGCCAACAGCAGCTGTCGATACGCGTCAGGGCCACAGTGTCGCGTATAGAAGACATTGTTTTTCGAATAAGTTTATATGCATGTTGCTGAAACAATTTACCCCGAGAGAACGAGAGAGAGAGAGAGAAAGAGAGAAAGGGGGGGAAGAGATACTGTGCTGACGCTTCTTTGCACATTGTACTGGCGACACTTTGACCTAACCTGACGCCATGTCGTTTGCGTCGTTTGCGACCAAGAAGAACTTTACGACCTCTGTGAAGTTAGCACCTCATTTTCATAATTCGAATAAAACTTTTAGAGTTCCGATAGCACCCGGAAGAGAGCTAGAATACCTGATAGTTTTTAGAAATAGTTCCGTCGATTAAAGTACAAAAAAATCCTTTTAAAAATATGGGGTGCCAACTTCACTGCGCACCCCATTTTTTGAAAAATATAAATTTTCTTTGAGTTCTGAGTAGTTTTTTAATAGTTCTAGAGTTCCCTATAGTTTTTATCAATAGTTCTGATCTATATCACCTTCAAAAATATATTTCAAAAAATTTTGTAGCACCTCATTTATATAAAAAATGTACATGTTTTGACTATTTCTGGTAGTTTCCGAAGAATTCTAGAGTTCTCTGTGAGTTTCATTAACGTAGCATATTCATAAGCCATAAAAAATCAATATCGAATTGATTCAAGATAAAATCCATTAATCGTATAAAATCTGATATTCCTACACTGTAACAACGAATACCATAGCGTAGGTATTGATTTTAGAGAACTCTTCCAGAACTATTGAGAACTCCTATCAGAACTACTAGAACTCTCAACTGTTTTTCGAATCTACCCTACTTGCTACGGAGAATCTCCGAAGTCGAAGAACTCTTTCAATTTTAATTTCTTGGCATTTTACCATTAGAATTATCGATTATGTATCTCTCTATATTCTCCTTTGACCTCTAGACTATAATCGGTCAGAAAATCCTCTGCCACTGTGCTGTCCGCGCGTAAATAATTTCAATCTCGTAGGAAACTTGAGTACGTCTTCGAGATCGCGTTATGAACTTAAATTAGAGAGAAACGCGTCGACCATCGTAGGGAAAACATGGGGAGTAGTAACGTAACGAGAGGCGAGGGAGGCCAGGGAGACGAAGTGGACAAACCAAGAGGCGCGAGAAACGCGAAGGAAGAGAGAAAATAGAAGAAAATAAAAAATTGGCTGGATGCAGCTGCATGTCTCACGATAAAAACCGATACCAACGACTATTTGTCCAGTCAATAAGAATCTCTTCGAGCCACTTATACGCGCATTATATTATGTAAATAGGGAGTTATTTTTGTTCCCGAGACTAGACGATATAAAGCCCGAACGGCGCGGCCTCTTCTTCGTCGACGAGGTGCATGGAGGTGCAATGGAGGTGCATGAAGGTGTGGAAGGGTACGTTGGGGGGGGGGGGGCGATGCGTAGGCGCCTGGAGTACAATGGCTTCTGGAGTTAGATAGATGCATTCGTCGAGGACGCGTCGCAACATACGTTCCGTGCACTCTAATTCGCTATTCCCTCGTGTTGCTGCGCCGCCATATGAATTCCACGGCCACGGTCTAAAGTTCCTCCAGTAAAATTTGAGATGAAGTTTTTATCAATCACTTATGACTAAAGAATGAAGTATTTAATACGTTCAGACAAATAACTCATGGATCGTCAAATGCCAAATCAAACATTATTATGTGAGCCATATGTTACATATGGCATACCGAATGCGTCAGTCTAAAATCGTCAATCGGTGTTCCACCTCGTACTCGAGGAATTCTATCGCGGTCTTTCGTTTTAGGCTTCGGGTGGATTCCCCCCCCCCCCCCCCCCCAAGCCCTGTCACAGTGAGCCCAAATTCAAGAATTTACATTTTCAAAGTGAAACGTAGATATAAGAGAGAGAGAGAGAGAGAGAGAGAGAGAGAGAAAGAGAGGGAAAGAGAAACAAATAGATACGAGAAGCCGGATAATCCGCATCTGCGATCGCAGCTGCTGGCGAGAGAGGCGAACGGGAGGGGAATCGATTGGCGCAGGTGAAAAACGCGTTCCACGAGTTCCTCCGTACTGAATCATCGATCGAGCATTCGAATCGTACGTGCGACGATCGGCTGGAGGTCGCAGAATTGTCGCTCGATAGACGAACCGAGAAGAAACTGATTGCGAGTAAAGAAAGCAGCTGCCTTCCTTTTGAATTTCATTGTAAATCGAAGAGAAACAGCAATCATCCATATCCTATCTACAGTCTGTGATTATTCGGGAATGTGTGTATTGACCTCGAGGCACGCAAAACCCCATCAGCCTCTTTTACTCCCTGGACACTCAAAGAAACACGGATTTTCTATAGACGCTTCTTTCCTTTATATATAATTTCTCGTCTCGTGTAGGTAATCGAGAATGACCAGAAAACATCAGAGGGAATATTAAATAAAGGGATAAAGGCAACAGTCGAGAAGTCTTCGGTCACGCAAGAAACACGCGACCATTTCGGTTCGCCTTCGGTTCGCCTACCAAAAGTTTTAAGGCGATGGAAAAGCTTCGAAGCCACAAAAGCAGGCGAAAGAACAAAGGAAGCGCCGCCTCTATTGGGATTACGGACTTTCGAGTTTTCAACGAGCCGAAGAGAGCCAGACTCTTTAACTGGATATCTCGATTTGCGCAAGGTCAGGGTCGCTCCACTGGACTGTCGACGTCACCAATCCGTCGATCATGCAGACTCTAATCCTTTTCATTCCTTCAAATTATAATTTCATCAAGTATCTTTGCCTGATTTCTACTAGCTGCTGCCTCTCGGAGATGCCAGCGAAGAACAACTTTGGCAAAACTCGAGAACTGCTTCTTCAATCTGACGCGTGAGAGGGACAGGTGGTCGACCGAGACTGAGCACTGAGAGTGCACCTGCCGCGAAATCATGTGAGATTCTGCCAAAGAGCAAGCACCTCCCGAGTATAACGGCTGTGAATTAAATAAGGCAAAGAAGAACATTAAATAAGAAAATAAGAAACGAAAGAGAAACGAATCTCTCCGCTTGTTGCATCCCAAAGATCTTTCACTCTTCGGCTCGTCCTGCTCTCTACGCATCGTCAACTTCTAATTTCCCGAATTTGTCTCCACTGCGTCTTCCACGGGTCCCTGCCGACTGTTTCTGTTGAGCGACAAGTCGAGGACTATTACTCAATTGCGAGAATATCTAGTTTCCTCTAAAAACAAAACTGTAGATTGGCCAGTGAAATTCCCGACACGTTGCACGTGCTGAACTTCAGGAAGGAAGAAGTCGAAAGCCTCGGAAGCGCCAGACTGCACAAACACGAGGTGCCAACTGGCGAAGCTACGAGAGCCCCAGCACTTCGAGTAGCCAACAGCGCTGTGGTATTATGTGATCGCACAATGGCCAGATCAGCAAGGCCAACGAAAAGAGCTTAAGAAACCGAGACAAGCAGCTACACTTATGATTCATTCGAAAGTGGAGGCTGCGTGGTTGAGCCACTCAAGCAGATCGGCAGCCGAGTAAATATCAGAGTCTGCTTTCTCGCGAGCACAGTTAGCTGATCATGAAATACGAGACGACTATTGGCTGCACCGCCATCCTCTGCACGGCGGACCGTCATTCGCCATACTACTCTGATCAATGACACTAGACGAAATGACGTCTTCACTTCCGATTTTACTCCCGACGAGGAGCATCCGAGAAGACTAGTCCGGCCGCCTAGCGTCAATTGACTCGTACATACGCACACACATGCACAAGCTACACAGATGTGCAGCCACTCTACGTACACTACCACGATATACGTCTGTCTGGTACGCGTGAGCGAGCGAGCGAGAGAGAGAGGGGGGGGGGAGCCAGCTTCTCCTAGGTCAGTCTCGGAATAGTACGGTTGCAGCTGTCGTAGGTACACAGTGGTGTGAGCCAGCGAGAGAGGCGTCTCTCGATTCGTTGCGTAACTCGAGATGCCTTAGATCTATTTGTCAATAGAAAGGGGACTGACCTGCAGATGGCACGTCGACGTACAGGGTCAACGTATATAGGCAAATTAAAACGTCACATGAACTATGAGTATGCGTTCCGATGAGAAATATCGCTAACAGAATTGTCTTCAAAGAATGAACGTCGATTTTAAAACCGACGTAAGAAATACCAGACAAGATGTCAACATCGATATCGAATCAATACTGCTTTTCCTTGTGTACTTACCACCTTTTCCTTATCCTTCTCGCTGCTCTCATCTTTATCCTTATCCTTGTCTTCTTTATCGGCAGCAACCTCCGTGTGCGAGGCGACACCATTCGAGATCGGTTTCGAATCGGTTTCCTCGATCCTCTCGAGTTTACCATCACCAGGTGCGGCGGCGTCGCCGACGACTCCACCCTCGGTTGGGACGCCGTCCTTTTTCGGCGTCGTCGTTATATCGACGGATCTTCTGCTTTGACGCGCACCCATCTTCTCTCTACGTCTTTGACTTCCGCCTCTTTACTATCGACTCTTTTTCTCTCGTTAATAGCACGAGGACTCGTTGACTCCTAGTCTTCCGGTTGGCTTTGACACAGTCCAGACTCACGACGTTCCTCAACTGCAAAACAGAAAGCATAAGGTCGTCATTAAGGAGATGAGGTGATCATGAGAAAACATTTTTAATTGTCGAAAATTCCCATTGAATCTAGATAAAACGCCGACAGGAAGTGACGAAGCTACTGACTAATCGACAGCATCGACACAAAGTGGTTTAGTTGAATCACATACATCGACTCCCTAGTAAACTTTGTAATGATCACAGGCGCTCATTCCGATCTCCACGCGAGTCGACCTTTAGCTAACGGGAGAACAGCCGCTCGACGACGTATTGTTCCAGAAAGGTCCACGCGGCGCTGTCGCGTCGACGCCCGTGGTGTTCCCGAGTTTCTGAGTTCCTGCGTGCACCGTAGGTAAACATGCTTCCAGGAGGGAATGGATTTAAAGCCCTCGCGAAGTACTTCCCTCTAGCGGGTACGCGCGCTGCTGCCTGACAACAGCTGACGACAGCTGAGCACATCTGCTGCTCTCTTGGTCAATGCGAAACCGAACTGTGATCCCCTTTGGCGAGACTGAGTACATCGGAGGCAGCTCTGGCGAAATCCGTCGCTGAAAAATCCCGCAAGCCGCGAAAAGAACACAAACAATAAAGAAATGTCCAAGAGCGGAAAACGACTTCCTGGCTGGAAGAGCAGGAAGAAAAGCCGAATCAGTTTCCGTGAAAGGGCTTTGCAAATGATTCGACTCTACTTGGCATATAGTAAGAGTAAGTAAGTAAGAAAGAAAGAAAGAAAGAAATAAAGAAAGAGAGAGGTGGGGGGGCGAAGGAGAATTCATCGGGTGAGTCGTGTGCGACACATATTTACTCGAGCTGCGTGGTGGGAGAAAGAACCGTTCGACCGTTCAACAGAAACCTTCTAGAAGTGCAGGATGAATATAGTTGCAACTCCCCCTACTTTGTCTCTGGGTAACCCATGCTTCGTGAATTGCACTTTGGCTGCAGGCACGCAACTACTTTTGCGACTCTACGTTGATCGAGCAAATTAATTCTCATAAATAAACGTCAATTGTCAATTTTGATCCAAGTAGCGAAATTCTGCGAGTGCGAAGGTCGCGCGACATATCGCACCAAACATGCTATATTTAGAAGAGTGTCGCGCAATAAGTCATGTGGCCAAGCTACATCCTTAGATAAGTAGTAGTCTATGCCCACACATGCTTCTGCAAGCTGGGAAGTTTCAAAAATTCCCCGAGTTTTTCCTGCGAGAATATCTAATCGGTTCTTTGCAATTAAAAACAACTTTGTATGACTTATCGGGCAGGAATATTTATTCTTCTGCCGGTCCTAATGCCTTCACTTTATTCTCTATTCAGTTTTAATCTCACTGGGCCAATATAATACACAGAGACACCGCATGGATGGACAACTCCCATCATGTCGACGATTATAGAACACACGTCCCGCAGGAATCTACAAGTAATTTCCCATTGACGCTCCGCGTATAAATAGAATAACGCTGAGATTCCTCCTCATCAATCCGTTCAATAGACTAATAAGCGCATTCAAGGGTCACTGCCGCTCACAGATTCTATTGAGCTTCAACGGCATCATAAGGAGAATCACACGCATTCGACAATACGCACGTGCATGCGAGTGATGCCACTTTCCTTGATTCTCTAGAATGAAAAAACACCAACGGACACATATCGGCAACATTTTTGTCCTCCAGGGAAACTGAAAATACGCTGGTCCAAATCTTTATAAACTGCAATTGGGACACTACTACTTAGGGATGCTGCGCAAGACCCGAGTACCCGGCAGGGATGACGCTGAGCACTATCAGGTGCAAATTTGTAGGAATCGACAAAGTATTTTTGGGCCCACGAAGTGCCTTTGCTGTCCCGGCAGGAGGAAAGACATTTGCAGAATCGTCGGTTGCCACCCCCCCCCCCACCCCCAGCTCCACTCTCCGCCAATCCTTGGGAGTCCTCTCGCTCTGCGATTCCGCCATTCTCTAACCAGCGTAGCGTTATCCCCGTGCGGCTTGTCGCGGCGTTGGCCGACTTCACGGAATCTCTGGGTTAAAGAGTCGAAGGCAGAAGATGTGGGCAAGCTAACGACCCGCTATCAGGACTGTGCGGCGACTGAGGTTGCTCAAACTAGTTGCCACTCGCGTTTAATTGCGAAAAACTATAGTTCTGCCTTTGCCGTTTGAGCGAGAGACGGGAGAGTCAGTGTCGCAGCCATCGCGCAAACAGCGCAAATCACAAAAGGTTCGCAGGAAGGAGACAGAGGGAGAGTAGACGGAGGGAAAACAGGCTTCACCAGTGCAGGAGGCACAAGAGGAGAAGAAGAGAGAGAGAGAGAGAGAAAAGCTGTCTGGTAACCTGTTACGCCAGGCTCGCCGAAGTGCAACGGTGAAACGAACATTTCGACGGAATAAATGTTCTTGTCCCAGACGCCATCGTCTGCTCAATCGGCGAATCTATCGCGACGGAATCGCGAACACGGATAAGCAAAAGACTGTCAGAGGGAAGAAGTGTCCACGAGTTTCCGCAAGTTTTATATCTTTTATTTTTGTTATCGCTTCTAACTAGTTGGCTCACCCACAGATTAAAATTTTCCTTCCTTTCTCCTTGCGCACTACTCCGTCCAAAAGAAATAGTAACCCGAGGTAACTAGGAAACCATATGGTTTCCAAACAAGAGGTACCTGAGAATTCGAGTCGATTTCGAATGCAAGGCAGGTAGGCAGGCCATGCAAAATTGGCACAAAGAAAACTGGCACCCGAGCAACGGCGTAGGACACAGGAAGATGCAGAGAGACGCACAGCCGACTCACAGCGTAACTGTACAGAGTAAATCCGGGCTTCGAGCAGACAAAGACTCCATTTTCTCTTTCTCTCTCATTGTCAGCGCCTCTCGCTAGCTTTGACGAAACCACGAGTACAAAAAAAAAATGCCGAAGCCTCTACCCTGTCGTTCCTCCTCCTCCTCCTCTCCTCCGCCTTCTCCTCCTCCTCCTCCTCCTCCTCTACAGACTATGATCCTCTGAGCCGGGACCTTCGATTCAAGAAAGGGAATTGAACTCTCGCTAGGAAATCGAAAGTATCTGCCTTGTCTGCCTCTTGCTTGCTTATACGTGCATAAATACGCGTCCTGGCTAATATGGGCTAATTCTACACTCGAGTGTCTCAGTTCACTAGACGAAAAGAGCGAATTCGAAAGGACCGAGAATTAGGGTAGGTATAAGCACACGGTGCTGCAGGGCCGTCGTATTCTAAGGTGGCCTGAGCTGAACAACTTACGTTTAAGTGGTAGAACGAGTACCGCAAGATGGCGTAATTCAATCGCATAGCTGGGCCCAATAATCTACAACCGAACAATACCATGTCTCTGGAACATGCCGGTATTGGCTTACACGTGATACGATAGAGCATGGCATACAGTTCACTCGTCATACGTGTGGTGCATAATGTAGTAGTACGCTACAGCAAAACGCAGCCTATACAGGGTTTAGACTAAATATACGATAGAAATGAAATCACGAAACATATTTCCAGGAAAATAATTAACGAGCAGAAGACCGGGGAGGAGAGAAGCCTGCTCCAGCGGAGCTCTAGAGATTTTCGCAAATGCTCTCGTGCGCTGGCGTTATCGATCGGTGCCTATTTTCAAAATGGCGAGGAAGCTGCTCCTGGGCCATCTCGGTGTACCATTGAGATTATATCTCAGTGCGAAGCAGCACGATATTCAAAGTATCAAGAAGCCGCCATCGCAGTCAGGAGAATTTCTAGTAGCCCAGCTGTCACGTGAAGAGTCTGGCAATTTCTACGACGCATAAAACGCGTATTCTTGAAAATCAGGAGATACGAAAAGCCCGCAATACAGACAACTGGCATTCTCCAATGAAAATGCATGGACTTAAAACGAAACGAACAGATCTCCGTGTAAACGTCAGACGCAACAAATTAAAAAGAATACTCACCAGCCAGGAAAAAGATTGGCGTACAGAACATACAGCTATTTCCCTTTTCCAGCACTGAACACAGTTTGCGTATAAAGCAATACGAAGAATACGGCTTAACAAATTCAGCAGCACGTATCAAAGAACTTTTTCACGGAGAGCGCACTCACAACTCGTCCAGTTAGGTCGGTAACGCGCGAGCAACTGCCAAGCGAATAAGCGAATGAGCGCGAGGGAGAGGGGAACGACAACGGCGTCTCTCCGTCTCCCTATCTTCGTGTTCGGCTGTATATGCGTGTCCGTCGATCTGTCAAGCAGCGTGCAGACTTTATCTGTCCCTCTGTCAGCAACGCATTGCTCCGTATTCACACTCTATCGTAAATCACTTCGGCTGTCGAATTCAAAGCTATCGGCGTCCGGCAGCTAAGAAATTCAAATCCTCGGACTGCTGTGACGAGTTTAACTTCCGTTATTCGCAATATACGCTGCTACGGTGGGGCTGCGAGTGGTCAGGTTGGTAGGCGTGTAATCCAGGCGCCTCAACTTCGGCAGCACATTCGAATCCCGATGAAAAACGTCTGGCGAGAGTAAAGAGCACTAGAAACCAGAGGTTGCCGGTATAGGAAAAACGGATTCTCGATTTTCCAGTAAATTCACTGCTATAAACGATAATGACCTGGTGGCTGGCAACGCCGGTATGCCGATCGCGAGGACTTTTGCCGTTATAGCGAGCACGACGGTTAGCTCGACGCGCGCTCTTCGCCGGTCAAGGAAAGAATGAGGTCCGGGAAGAACGCAGAGCCGAGTGCGAGCAGAAGGGCGAGTCTGACAGGCTCTGTGCTTCTCGCTGCTTCACAGTGCTGGATGGCTGGATGGTTGAATTGCTCCCTGCGTGACGGTCGCGCCGACGAACGACGGCGTCGTTGCTGCGCGGGACTCTGCACTCCCTCGGAACGTTGGGAACCTTGACGTGGAGACTTCGGCTGGTAGCGTCAGGGCGGGGTCCCTCGCTCTAAACTAGACTCGACTCCGCTCTTCTCTAACCGTAACCCTCAGGGCACTTCTTTCCCTTCCTAACGCTTCAGTCATCCGCGCAGCACCCTTTTTATCTCACTCCTTCTCCATTTGTTAAGGCAGATTCATCGCCGTTGCTTCCTCCGTTGGTGTTACCTCAGCGATTGTTACTACTACGCCACTGCTATCACTGTTGCTCTGATACGCATACGACGATACGCTTTATTGGCTAACAAAAAACTGCGTAATTCTTTGGATCTGACATTACTGGGTTTTTTCAGTGCGAAATAGACAGTGCTGGAGCTTGTACTTAAAATATTCAAAAATTGTCCTAAACTTGTAAATCAAGCAGAGAGGTTGTTCGACATATCGTAAAAGAAAGCAATATTCACAGAGAGAGAAAGAGAGAGAAAGAGAGAGAGAGAGAGAGAGAGAGAGAGAGAGAGAGAGAGAGAGAGAGAGAGAGAGAGAGAGAGAGAGAGAGAGAGAGGCCTCGTGGCATCCCGGTGTCGCATCGCCGTAACACAATATTATTATTTCATTTGCGAAGAACGATGCAACTATCTCGAATTTCATTCTAATCGCGAGATTGTAAACTACCCAGAACGAGCGATGTTTGGATAATACGCAACGGGTGAAATAAAACAGTCAAGCCGAATTTCTAAGAAGACCGCAGTGAGTAACGCGTCAAGTCTTGTAGAAATCCGAGTGTCTTATGCCTACTGGAATATTGCGTGGCAGAAAGGGAAAAATGTACGTTTGAGAAAGACATAACGGGAGCTAGAGGAAAGAGGCGTCGTGTCGTTCCTTGAAAATTCGAATGCTTCCAGGCACCTAGGAACGTACGGCCCAAGTGGGATTCTATTTGCTATTGGAGGAGCATCCTCGAACATCAATAAATATTTTAACTCACATCTTATACAGAATACAGGTCTTGGTGGTCGCCAAGAATTCAAGCTGATAAGCAAAAGTCGAAAATCCTTTGATAGCCCGAAAAGAGACGTTAAGATATGATTTAGGCACGATAAGAGTTTCGTCAGGCTTCTCAGAAGTGATTCAAGGATGAGGTCATTAGTTCTGATATGTAGCGTGGAAGGCAGGAGGCAGGTATGCGCACTCGAGTTATCAATATTTAGCAGTGTCTCCGCTCGGAATGCAAAACTGCTTACGCACCGATCACTACGCGAACACAACTCAAATCGTAATCCCTGAGGAACGTGCGCCGCACTTGTCGCACTTACTTCTTTCTACTTCGTCGATGCAGCAGAATTCGCACTCGCATTAGCATGCTTGTCCCTCCCTCCTCCTCTCTTCCGCTTAAGCGATCAGCCAACCGCTGGCCACTTACTCATTTCTTACCGGAAATCCGTTATCGACACAGGCTTATCGCGCAACAAACGACGGATAGGTTGGGAGATGTTTTTCCTACTGGTCGTCCGATATGGGTGCAGGCATACCGGGTCGAGGACGCTTTTCTGCGGAATACTGGAACTCGACCACACACGTGCACGCTCCTCGTCTCCTAGCTATCAATACCTTACGTACATATGAAGAGTGAACACATAGTTAACCGGCTATACGACTCCCCCACTTGTCGGTTAACCTTTGTTTTCCTTGCCATTTTTCGTTTTTTCCTGTTTCACGGATCCGCTGCTGACCGAACGCGGAATCCCAGTCAGTCTTTTCCACATCAACCATTGAAATACTATGCGTACCCAGCCGCATATACAGTGCACAGAGGCGATACCTTTGAGGTAATCTTTAAAAAGACTGCATGCCAGTGGACATTAACCCTTTTACGCTCAATTTTATGGAATGATGTAGTCGTTGATTCGTTGGAAAATACGGTTGGGTAAGATATCATTCGTAAGGATCTTATGTGTAAGTATTTTTAACGGACGTACGAAGGTTAAGGTTGGATCGTTATTCCCCCTCGGCTGTAGCCACACGCGCTCAACGCACTACGAACGTTTGGAACTGGCAGACCAGAGATTGAAGTAAAGTAGGCACAACCACTGACGCTAGCAAGACGCGTCTGGGCCATCGTAAGAGGCCAACCCAAGAGGAGGAACTAGCCAACCCCGAAGACATGGGAAAAAAAGAAGCCAAGCATCGCAGAGACTCGAGGGCTTGGAGGTTATAATCGAGTAGGAGAGGATGCTACTGCGGAAGGGCCATTAACCTCTTCAACGATTTGACTGGCTTGATTATGTCTCTTAACTTAATTAAGTGCTGAATAACGAAGGTTGCTTTAGAATCCTCTTCTACTCGCAAAAGGCTCCTTGTGCGCAAAGAGATGGCTGTCAGGGATTGGGCTGCCGATATGAAAATGCACGGAATAGAGTGAAAAATGATCGTTGCCGAAGGAGCTTGAGACGACACGATGGACGCTTCGAAACGGGCACATAGAAACGGACACGGGTGATATCTGGGTACGCGGCACGTCCACTACCGGAAACGGAAGCTCCACCCTAGCGGGCAGCGTTGCCCCGCGTTCAGTGTATGCGAACGAGCGGCCACTAGGAATATTGTCCAGCACTCGGGAGGGGAGTGATCTTCTAAAATCGTCCTTGCGATCTTACGATGGAATCAAGAGAGATCGAAACTTCCCACGGGGTGATTGAACGGCATCGCGTCGTCACGTGACGCGATCGACGCGTCCGTCGATTCCTCGTGGGCAGGAAAGGACCGACAGGTCGTTAACACGTGTATTCGGAGGAGATCGCAAAAATGCAGCCAAATCGGGCACAAGGCCATTGACATTCAATTTCCGTGCACGCGTCACACCAGCTCCATTTGTTCGACTCGAGATTAGCGACCTTTCACCGAGTACTGGGCAAGACAATGTAATCACTGGTATTACCAGAAGTGTGACGCAGTACAAAGGACCATCCGGTAGGAATAATTACGAAAACGAAGCCAGTGCTACGGACTACCGATTTCATCGCGTAGTCCACCTTAGCCATGTCTATACGGAGAACTACGGGAGAATAATTCGCACGTCCTTTCCAAGGACGCAAGTGCAGTCGCAAAAATTCGGCAACGTCGACACTGCCGAAATTATACGCTCCGAGCGAGATCGATGAGTCATTTTAATACGGCTAAACTTCCACTTCCGAATGAAACTCATGAGGCGTACGGATCCCTCGCATCCGTCGGAACTGAGGCCGACTGGCGCCCAAAATAATATTCGTAGACAGTCGCGCGTTGCGCAGCAAACACACGCAATGGCCAACCTATAGTTACGTGAAAACGCCGCTTGCCCGCCCCCTCCCCACCCCCCAGTCTCATACGTGTGTTCGAGATCCTTATCGTCGGACGCACGTAACAGCAAGCAGGTGAGCCCATAAGTCGGGAGTCAAGGGGTCAGAAGGAATTGGCAAGTAGTCTTTTTGACTCCCGTAGGTGAAGCCAGCAGCCTTTGAGAAATTGGAGGCCAGAGCGATAATAGCGCGACCGATCCGACTCTCGTAATAAGTTTTTCTATTTCTCCACGTCTGGCGACGCGTTCTCGCACCTTATAAGTACGTTCTACGCGTAAGGCGAAACTATGTGCGGCACGCGTGTCTCTACGCACGATGGAACGCATAGCATACGCGCGATAAGCATCTCAAATTCCACAGCATTGGGACTCGAGAGCGAGGAAGCCGATTGACGATTCCGACTGCAGAGGCGAAATTGTACCAGGAGGTAATCGCACGTGGAGCAGCGCTGCTATTGACTCCGAGTGTGGCGCGCCTTAACGAATTTCAATGGGAGACAGCTAACGAGTCCAAACTGCTCGTTAGGACCTCGTAAGCGGCACCTGCTGCTGCTTCTGGCCCGTTAGACGAATCCTAGGAGCTAGAGAACCTACGTTGCCAGAGTAGTGTGCCCACTTTGGACGCGGACTGTACCTACCCATGAGAAGCAGCATGGGGACAGCGATAACGGCGGACAGGTAGGTTAGGATCAACTATTATGGCTGACATTGGCAAAGGACAATTGCCGTTACGTCGCCACAGCTCGTCAACAGTACGGGCGAACCTATTGATTTCTAATGAAGTTAAGCCAACTTTCCTTCTGAATTCATTCATAAACCGTAGCTAATTGGGATCCCAAGTAGACGTAGCGGCAGGTAGCGAGCCTTATACAGGGTGGCAGAATCTAGCGCATCGAGTTTACTCACGTAGGCAAACCTCGCATTTTCCGACGGCAAAAATTCATTGTTTATAGAAACTGTGAAGTCCTCCTGTGATGGCTCCTGTCCCGCCACTGGCGCGACGCCCGTCTCACAATCAGCCAGTCACAGAGCAACAGGAAACGGAAATAGTCATTATCCCTTTACCTGCTGGTAAACAGGTTTACCAACACGTAGCCCGGCATATCAATGAAGTTACTAGTCGACGAAAAAAAACAAGAAAGGGAAGAGAAGGACACTTTGTTAACTTCGATTCTTCGGGAGGCGCCCTCCCACTGCGTGGTCACTACTAATACTACTACTACTACTACTATTACTACTACTGGTCGTTACAGCAAATTAATACAGAAAATTAAGTCTCGCTCAGTCTGACGTTCCTAGTCGCTACGTGATCGTCCTAAGTGGGAGAAATGAAAAACGTAAGAGCACGCGAAGAATTACAGCCGACTGCGAAATGTCTGAGCGCATGAACTGCGCCGAGCCGAATTTCGCAAATCGGGACTCAGGTAAAGTAGCTGCAACAACAGCGCTCTCTCGCCCTGCCGATTTTTCCTTTTGCTCGTAGCTCCTTTTGCTAGATTTAGCTGCAGCCAACGGAACTGGCAGGAAATTGAAAATTCTTGTGAATTCGTTATACCAACCAATGCTGACGAATCCTTTCGAGTGAAAACCCAAATATTCGGCTTAATTTCTCAAGGAATCAGACTGTAAGAGGTTATGCACACCAAGGGCATAAGTCCGTAAAAAATTGCAATAAATTACAGCCTGTATCGAGGGCCCATTATGGGGACGAGGAACGAGCTCAGAGGAAGATACAGGTCACGCTAGAAGTAGATACGTAATATGACTAATGCGATGAGAAGAACGGAGCTTCAGACTTGTCGAGTCCACGAGATCTTGTGGACGTGCACTTGTTGCCGTAAGCCTTAAGTTATGCTTAGGAAATTTTGTTTGTGGGACCCTATGGGAAATATACCGAGAAAGACGATATAATTTTCTGAGGGCCAAGTATAGACTATACAGCTGCGAAAGGTAGAAAATGGAAAGACGAGGATGATCCTTTGAAAGGACAGAGTTTGTTCTTATCGCTACTTAAGAAAATAATCCTAGTCCGATGAAAGAAAGGCGGCTGGACCAATGAATAGACTTAGTAATGTTTGCTTACAGACCAGAGTAGCAAGAAATGCGTTTCCGGTTCTAGAAAGTACACACTGGCCTTGCAAGTCAAGAAAACAAGAGTCTTGTTCTCTTATTGGTGAGCTGTAATACGTCATACGTATTAGTCACAAGGAAATGCCGAGTCGGGCAAATTCTGAATTGCGCATGAAACCTCCATGAGGGTCGCATCATTCTGATTCCGACGATTCGCGGTACAGATCGGTCTCCTTGAAGAGAAGGCCGAGGGGGTTACTTTCGTATTGATTGTACAGGGGATGATTCATGGGTTCGTTTTCCCTCTCCCTGAACTCTCCCTCCCCCGCGAGCAACGCCCCCGCGATTCTAAGCGACCCCTTTCTACGAAACTTAACCTGCAGGGTGCGAAGTCTACGAATATACATCAAGCGGGGAGACCGATGGGAAGGATATCGGCCGCCGACAGCCGGACATTTTACACAAACTACCAGGTCGAACCTAACCGAATCTAACCGAACTTAACCGAACCTGCTTTCCGAGCCCTCGGCGTGCCACGTACCTCGATTTCCCCGTGCTGACCACGTCCCTGCTCCTTTGCCTACGTAAAGACATACACGTACATTAGTTTTTCGACACAGTCCAGTTCAAATTCGCATCTGCATATATGTAGAGATACTCATGGTTTTCGGTCGCAATCGAAACGTGAAGATTGGCAAGGATGAGAGAATCCAGACTTGAGGAATGTAGTCAGAATAATGATAACAATACAAATAATAACCTATCTTCCTCCGACAGCCAAGAACATCACTCTGGGTCCCCGCCTGAAATGACAAATCTAATTTGCCGTAGCTAATGTAACAAATGCAATCGTGGATCGTGGATCGTGGATCGTGGAACTGGACGGACACTGGCTCACGGAGGAGCTGGCGCCGCCGAACCTTCCCTCCCGATAATCGTGTTAAGAGCTGAGTCACGTGCGCGCTCCGCCTATTTGAAAAGCCTTCCGCCCCGACTGATATCTATCCTACCCTTCCGCTCTAGTCGCCGCAATTGCAATTGTGTCTCTTCGGGACACGCGATTCCTTCCTGCGGATTGGCTTCGACTGCAGTTATACGGTTCTTGTAATTCTTCCATAGCACAACAAGAATGTCTCATAGAAACTGCAGCCTCCTCTTAAGGTATAAGGCAAAGGAATCTCATCGATACGATGCTTGGCGCACCTGCCTGCCTGTTGTGGCCAACTTATTTTCAACGCGCCGTGAACAGCTGCCTTGCATCGTCGCGAGTATTGCGAAACCAAAAAAGGATCACCGGTATAGCGACAGCAGGACGAAGGTAATGCATTTGCTACCGAGTTATAGAAAGATTGCGACTAAAGCGTGGGCAGAGGAAGAACAACCTTCCTGGCTCCGCTAGCCTTTCCGCTTGACGCACTTGACCCTTCTAATTAATTGTGTTACGTAGAGGGTTCTAAGCGAAAATACTTTGGCAGGATCGGAGAGACAAAGTATACATAGACCTTTTATTAGATGAAATCCGTATATCGGTCCATGAATAGGTATACAAGGAATAGCGTACTGAAGTGCGAACTGGACGCAGGAAGTCCGGATATAAAAGAAAACTATGGAGAAAAGTAAAGAGGCTAGAGATTAGTGGTAACGCGATGCGAGCGTAGCTCTATTCTTATAATTCCAGTGATGCCACTCTTGTTTCCACCCTCCATTCGAGCTCTCTCTCTCCCGTTTTCACGATCGAAAATAGCAGTCGCGAGGACAAAGAGACTGCAGCAGCTCAGGCTGAGGCTTTGCTGCGCTTTCGACACCGAGGCGACACGTATTCGCTCGCGCACATCTGGCTATATCCAAGGCCGGCCAATCAACTTCATTCCCGTCCGCTAGTACTGCAGCTACTTTCACGAACCACGCGCTCAGTACCTACTGAGATTCTGTGGGCTCCACATGCACCACATGCACCACGCGCACCAGAAGCACACGCATTCGCAATCGTCATTTCCAAGCACGAGATTCGCGATTCGATGCGTTATTTATATATTTTCATTATGGAGGAACTCGCGTCTGTCCCTTTCCCCCGCAAGCTCCACGCGTAGTGAGTAAGAAGCCTCTTCGAAGTCAATCGAGGTCATTGGCAAAAAGACATATGGGACGTGCTTCATTAAGGCGTCTTGCACTATTTATGCTTTCATATATCAGGTTTATAAGAATTACGCGACGTCATCGCGACGACGTCCGAAAATCAAAGTCTAACTGAGTCAGCGCCTTTGTCTGTCGATCGTGCATCAGACCATTCCGTCGTTCCCGTCGTTCTCTCTCCTTCGGGGAGGGAAGATGGAACGAGAAAAGATGAACGAGTCTTTCTTAACGATCTCGCACGCAGAGCCTATAGTCTTGTAGAAACGCACTTAAAAATAATCGCATCGGTTTTGCCGGTTGCGCCGGGATGCAAAAATAAGCATGTGGAGCTGACGTCGGTAAAGCTTAAGGATCAGAACCGTTCCCCAGATAGGTTCGATACCATGTTCCGGTCTTTCGTGGCTTCTGTATTGAATTACTAAAAAAAAAAGTAGCCGAAGCCAAAGCTGACCCGATGTGCTATGCCAGAAAAGCAAAGCTATGCCAGTACGTTAGACGCTCGACATTATAAAGAATCTTTCCTCGGACGGCAAAGCAGGTACGCGTGAGTCGACAGTCCGACACTCGATTGTCGCCTGCACCCAGTCGATTTTTAAGTTAAATCGAGAGAAAAATTATTTTAGCGGCAGAGACAGAACAAGAACTGAACCTGTACATTCGATACTTCCTGCTCAACGCGGAGGTTCGCTAAAAAGATTCGACTGACAGCAGGTACTCTCTCTCCCTCTCTCTCTCTCTCTCTCTCTCTCTCTCTCTCTCTCTCTCTCTCTCTCTCTCTGCTCTCTAGGCTGGATACACTCTAATAGCTCAGAACACGAGGGTGGTTTTCGGCTGCTCCTGCAGCAGCAATCGAATGAGCTAGTACGCTAAGCAGGAAACATAAAATTCCTTGCGCACCTCCCTTACGGAGGTGGGTGCACCTCTCCCAGGATTACGCACGCTTCTGCGGCTTATACAGGATGGAACTAGCTCTGGGACCTTCGAATCGGACCACCATGGGTCCTCCTGCAGGTATAGGCGAGCCAAGTCGGCGTGCAAGACAACCGGTTTCTTCGATGTCTGTTTGGCAAAACACCTTAATTACCAGGACCAAGGAGTTCCCTCACTGCAGTTACACTAGCTGCGCCATAGCTTCGGAATCTTCGCTGCCTTCGACCGATCGTCTCTAACTGGGAGGCTGATTCTCTGGATCCCCGAGAGCAACTCGATCCCCGGAATACGATCCGCAGGGCAATTCTCGAACCTGCAGCTACGAGGAGCCCACAGGCCCAAAGGTATTTCAAAGGCGAAAGATAACTTTCTATCATAATGCCGTTGCACCGGCCTATCAGAGATATCCTATCGCCCATTGATCTCACCTACTCGTATTCGCACTCGCATTCGACCTAACACTACGAGCCGTGAATTCTGCACCCGTGCATGTCGCCAGTCGGCAGCAGCAACGATAGCAGCGGCGAGCCAGCAACGTTCACGGAATCCCTCGAGGTGTTTATCCTTTTTTTTTTCCTTTTTTCCAACTGAGTCTATTTCTTTCTCTAGCGCGAAATTCTCTCTCACTCTCTCTTTCTCTTCCTGGCCTCTCACGTTCTTCTTCCTTCAACGCCGATTCTCCTCCGCCTCTCTTCTCTTGGATATATTCAGCCTGATCTGCCTCCGCGTGTAGAGAAAGAAGGGCGACGCGCAATATGCAGCCTGCGGTGATTCATTTCAGGTGACGTTACGTCATAGAAGCCTGAATAAACCAGCCACGGAGAGAACTGATCCCACAGGAGAGGAAAGCGGACTGTCGTTCCTGAAAAAGGCAAATGCACGGGTTTCCAGGCATCCCATTCATCCTGCGCCTCAACGCATTCTTCGCCGTGAAGCCCCGATGACGCGTAGTAAGTGCTACTGGGCGCGATAACACTGATTGCCTAAGGATCACTCGCGCATTCTCTGAGCCTGTCTCCGGGATCTCTCCTTCGTCTTAACGACCTGGTCCCGACAAGGTCAAAGATTCGCTCCATTACGCGTTCCGTAGCTCCGTGGAAATGAGTCCACGAGAAAAACGATTGGCGTCCCGACGACCTCGCTCGAGACGTAGAGGAGCGTCGCGAGCACCATGGACATTAAGATCGCAAAAGGGATGGATTCTTCGAGCGAGAAAAAGTCCTTTTCACACGTACTGCGGATAATCTGATCACAAGGATGAGACTACGATAACAGCCGAAAAAAGAGATAAAGATTAGGAGAGAAGTTATCCCGTGCAAGAGAAAATAAGAGGAATTTCCTTGGCGTATCGAAAGCGACCTTAACCTCGACCTAGGCCTCTCCCGTTTTATTCGGAACTTCGAGCTAACCGAGAGCGAGCACGCTGTAACTGGGTGAGCGTCAATGGGGGGGTAGCAGGCCGAGGGAACACAGAAGGCAACGCGGCGGTTGCCGGCGTGGCTGCTGTTGCTGCCTGCTGCACTGATCGGCCAGTTTCAATCTCAACACGTCTCACGACGAATTGATCGAGTTAAGTCGAGCACAAAGAGACGAGCGCACAGCAGCCCATAGTCGCCTCATTGTCCCGGCAACAGGGCCAATGGAGGACCGTTTATTCACTGAATAGATGCACGGAAAAGTAGAGCCGCGTCCCACGATATTCTCGGAGGTATCGTTCTCGGCTGCGATCGGCCCGAAGGAGGACGGAGCCCCCGAGAGTCATCCGCTAAACCCCAAGCAATCTCAAAGAGAATGGAAACTTATCTCGTGTAAATATTTGTCACTCGAGGAGAAGCGTAAATCTACGTGGAGATAAATTCTATTCTTGGGAAGACTGCGCGACTTCTCCTCTTGCTAAGTTAAATACGCGTTTACGAGCGTCACGTGTAGGTAACCGATGCTTACAGATTTCTTATTTCTTCACTGCAGAGACCTATGATAACTGAACCTCCCAACGCGAACCCGCCTCGACGAGCCAGACCTTCCTCAACCATCGAAAACGAGCTCTCAATAAATTTATTACAAAATGTAGCTGTAACCGGCTCTTCGCCCTTCGCCCTTCCACTTTCTCCTTGAGCCCCTATGTTCTCAGACCGTTTTACGTTCTTCCACGTTATTTATAGCGGCAGTTAGCTCACTCGGAAAGGACGAACTTCCCGAAAGCACGCCTCGCTCACTGCCTCCCCCCCCCCCCCCGCTCCCAATACTCATAAAACCTACGAAGGATGCAGTAATTTTCATAAATTTGATAAACTAATATAATCTAACCTAACCTCAACCTAATATCACCCAAATACTCTCATTATTTTTTGGCATGACTCACTGTACGCGCAGTTCCCTTTGCGACTCGTCTCTAGTGGACACTATCTGATCGCATCACCTTCAGCAATTAACTAATGAAAATAACTCTTAGCGCCAACGACAGCATCGAATAATTGCGAAGGGTCGAATTCATCCTAGTTAAAAAGTCTTTCTTCTTCTTCTTCTTCTTCTTCAAGAGAAGGACGGCTGGGACGAGAGTGGCACTGCTACGTCCTAACGCTATCTACGCGTACGTAATTCCCATTATACGGAGCGTCTGTTTTCTCTGAAGCGTGCCTCTTGCATGCGACCACGAATTCAAGTCCTACCCCACTCGGAACTATCCTTAGCTACACTACATTACTGCATCCGATGGCAGTGGCGTCACCGTAGTCATCACCCCGACCAGCGGGGGGCTTCGCGTGTTGGAGTTTATATTGTAGAAGCAGGCGCCTCTGAATGGACCACTCTCTACTCGTACATACAATGCATCCGATAAGCGGAGATCGTGCGTGGTACATCGGGAGCGTCGCCAGCAGCGATGCGTGCTCACCTACGTAATTTACATTTTAGAGCAATCCTGAATTGCCTGCAACAAGCATCCAGATTCGAAAGGCTTTTACAAATGGTCCTGAGCCACGTCCGAGACTTTTTTCGGGACAAGGGAGCTAAGCCGTTTCGGGAAAAATATTTCCATCGTGCTGGGCCACGGGAAACTCCCCTTCTTTGGCGTAATCCAGCCGCCAGACGAATCTCTGAGATTTTTCATCGACGTAAACTCCATTGGCTGGAACGCCCGTGATCTCGAAGAGATCGATGATCAAAGCGGGATAGATAAATAGAAGGGACGGAGAAGGAAAAAGGAGCCAAAGAGTCTTTGTGCAGCCCTGGACTCCCGAGAGCGTGGAATGCGGGGGAGAGTCGTGTACTAGGGCACGGATGGTGAACAGCTGCCAGCTACGGTGGCCCGTTTTGTGTTCGTATGCCCCCATAACCCTCATGTAACCCCCATGGAACCGTGAAACATCCATCGCCCTAGTCAAATAAAGGCACACTCGCGACCACGCGTTACTCGGACTAGATTCTCGGCTCTCTTTCTCAAAGAATTTGCTGCCTGCCTCTCATTATGATTATCGCCGATAACCTCATGCTGCCCTCATCTACACCCTCGAGCTAAAAAATTTAAGCCAACGTTGCATCTCTCCCCCCACGCCCTCTAGCCCCCGTTGGGATCTTAGAAAACCGAGTCGTCTACGCTTTCTACATTTTTTAAACCTCATATGCCGTGGTGGCGTTTACGAGGCAGTGCATGTACCGGCACGATAAAAAAAAAAGAAAAATAGCATTGCGTGATAATAGATAATAATCGTTCTAGAATCCGAGGACCACGTGGTTGAGGAAGAACACAAGGGACACATCGAAGCGCGGACAATCGGCACTCCTGCAGTGTCAGGGGGACGCGAGGGGCAACGTGGCGGCTGGGCTTGGCTTGGCAAATAAATTTAATCGTCTCGTTCGCACTCGGCCACGCGACGTCGTGCAACGATACAGCCAGCCATAGACTCGAAGCGAGCTGAAGTCGCAGCGGACGTGCCAACGTTCGAATTCACTAATGGAATCTCGTGCTTCCACTTCCGCTCCCTTTCCGTTCGCGCACGTTGTCGGACAAACGATCAACTTTCCAGCGCAACTTTACCGACGGCGTCATAACAAATGCCGAGGCGATATCTGCGACAGCGCGGATGGTCCAACTGAGTGTAAAGTTCCAGAGGGTGGAGAGGCAAGGAGTGACGGGGGGACGGGGGAGCCGAGGAGTCAAACGGGTTGTGTTTTATTCGGCGCAACGGTAACATTGTTGTAACTCGAGAAGATATTGTCCACTTGACAACGGAGCCACCGTGTGGAAGTAAAACACTCCAAGTGCACGTGATGGCCGATAGCATTCTCATGCGACCACGAGCTCCCCTGAACACCGCAGTGCCTTCACGAATTTTCTGGCCCCTTTTCTACGACGTACGGAAAAGAAAGAAAGGAAATCTCCAGAATAAAGTGCCCGTTTAGACGTGACCTCGAGACGGGTGACGATCGATGGAAATCGGATCGACGGAAAATTTGAAGGCGTGAGAGAAAGAAATTAGGGAAGCGAATAAGATAATTTTGCTTATACTCGGAAATATAGGAAAGAGGAAGAAGACACGCAGGAGTCTAGAATTGGCAGAGTTGTCCCTGCGTGCACTGGAGCCTGTCCTGTGGCTCATTAGATCTTGCGCTTACGATATTAGAATCCAGGCGAGCTTGGAGGATGGCCACAGCCACCTCAGAACCAGTTCTCGCGTTAAATGAGCGGTTCTCACGCATTACGATATGCCACGCTGTGTTCCTCGTAATTACACGCTCGATGAAGTCGAAAGAGCCACGCCAGGCCACAGGATGGCGCACCAGGCGACGCCGTGGAGCCTCGCGATGCGCCAACCACGGTATATGTACGTACATACATACGGATCTTGTCTAGTGCGTCGCGGCGACACATCGGAGAGCCGCTGCGCAACTCGATTTTTTTTCATCGAGCCGGGAACGGTTAGATCACCGATCTCTCATCCTTTCGCTCGGAAAAGAACCCTAGTGAATCGGCTGCCGCTAACAAAATTGCCGACCGATCGACGTTCTATCGCTATTGGATCAGTCCTTCCAATCTTCTATAAGATCAGGAGTCAGAGATCAGGAAAATTTATGTAATCTATTTGGAGCAAAAGTAGAAGGAGAAATCGTGCGTACACGTGTCAGTACCGAGAGACCATACTGACAAAAATGAGGACAACTCTCAGATTTTTTGCGAGTCCAAAGTTTCTCACCAAGTGACTCCGCACCAATTTTTCCATCGATCCGCGAAACTCGGATATTCTCCTGTAAAAAAGCATGAGCGACCTGACAAAGAAATCGATCGGATTGCAGTACTTCGCTGAGCGGCTGTACTTTGCTCGACTTTTTACACTTTACTCCAGATCCCGTTAGGATTTCTTCTCGCTAGCCGTAGGTTGCGCGACTCGAGGCTACGCGAGGCGAGTCGGTGCGACAAAGCGTGTCGGCCGAAACACAGAAGGAGAGAAAAAAGAAAGAAAGCTCACGACCTGAGTTCCACGTTGCGAATGCCAGGAGCGGCTATCGGCCTACGATCAAGGAGTTTAATCGGCCGAGCGCGGATGCATTATTGCGCATTCGCGTGGCATCATCTTCCCCGTGACGTTACCACCATCTTTACCTACATCATTGTCTAGTGTCGGACATAATGGACGTAATTGCACGAGTACCGAGTACCGTTACATCTCCCGTTCAGGTGCCTCGAGTGTCGAAGCCGCAAGTTTGGCTAGTTCTCTCGCTGATCGATGGGTTCGCGAAAGACAATGAAAATCGACAAGTCTTGAAAGCTTCTACGAGTTTCTATAAACGGACAAGGGAATCAAGACGATAAGGACGACACGACGACGTTGAGACTCAGGAGGATGGCTATTGAATAGGAACCGGAACTCGAGATCCGTGCGCAGAATTGACTACGCGATTAGAGGGCTGTACATACATGTCCGGCCATGCATACGAATCCAAAAGCCGCTAAGCGTAGAAGGCACCAGAAGTGCTGCCACACCATTGATTTCTCCCTAACGGGAAATCTTAACGAAGAGGGAGCACTACCAGAGAGGAAGTGGACTTGGACAAGGAGCATCCAGAGGTTACCAGAGAATCTAGAAGATGATATCGATGAAACGATTTTCTGCAGATTTTGGGAAATAGATGGGTGGAGTGAAATGAGGTGACTAAAGAGGGCCGACTGGTCTTCTGGAAGAAATCCTAAATCAATGGATCAAGTCGGAAGAACAGTATAAAGAAGCGACTTTGACTTAGTAATTGAGAAATTGGGCATTACAATGAACTCGACCGTCACGAAACTCGTCTGGTAATTCCAGGATAATTAGATTAATTTATTATTTTGGAAATCATATTTGGAATTTTAGCTCTTCTAGGATAGATTGCCGGTTCATTAGAGTATAATTGTCTTGTTTCCTCGCTTTATCGAATTCCACTTAATACAAAGATAAAGTATTAAAGAACAGAGAGGACGTTCAAAAAAGAATAATGTTAATTTTGGAGAATTGCGTCGTTGCATGCGTCCCATCGACGCAACCATATGACTTCTCGCAACGAGTCATGATTGACGACCCCTACGTTCCTCCATCAGAAATATTCTACAAGTGAAATTTTAGGGTGGTGGCACAGGATGAGGTAGTCGTTCTCCCGATCAACGGGTTGCAATCCGCGGCTCTGGTTAACCTTGAGCCTTGTGTGTGCCAGCGGGTTCGGCATAAATGGAATGTAAACAGAAAATAAAAATGCGCAAGGGAACATACGAGAGGATCGGAACCATCCAGGATCCGTTGCGTCGTTTGCGCCCTGAACTTTCGCGAGATCCGCCAATGGCTTCATTCTCTCTCTCTCTCTCTCTCTCTCTCTCTCTCTCTCTCTCTCTCTCTCTCTCTCTCTCTCGCTCTCTCTCTGTTTTACGTGATTACTTTGAATCACAAGGATAGTGTAAACCTGCTTCCTCTTTTCTCATTTTTCTTATCCGGCCATCCTACGAAATCTACTAATTTTTCATGGGACATGACGCTTAGTGCGTAGCGGTCTTCTGGACTTGCGACTCTTGGCGCAACGGTAATTGGACAACGTGATTCATACAGCGCATTTTCAGCAGGCTTATCCAGAAAGAAAAGCACACGCGAACACAAACATTCTAGCAAACAACGTCAAAGGGACGCGACCCTCGCTTACAGCGCAACTATTGACAGATTCCGGGTGGGACTTATGGACGCATTTACCAACCGCTGTAATTTACGTATGTACGTGTATTATAGAATTTATTAATGAACATAATACCAGGAAGGAATAATCGAATTATAAAGAAATGTACAATTTTTCGTCGATTTCTAGGCAAAGCCACGTGCTGAAAAAAACGGGCGCTGCGTTGGAGCCGGCGTCTCGGAATTCTAGACGGCAGAATTTTATTCTCAGCCCTTTAACGATTTTTACGGACAAAGTATATCATTCCCCAAAGGAATTGTCGATGGGTCACTCAAGTAAAGGTTATAGAAAGTGAATAAGAAGCTTACTTACAGTTTTCGATGAAATATCCTCAATAAATCAGTTAAAATACACGTAGAAGACACTTGTATTGGTTACGCGACAACTTCACTCGACTATGCCAGGCATTTGGCATGAGCTTTCCCATACTCCTTGGCTTGAACGACCATCGACCCTATCGCCATCTAACGGGCTTTCACCGAAACCTCATGCGTGCGCGACGACCTTCCTCAGACCCCCGCCTTCACCGTGGCGGCGTTGAATAACCGGACTTCGAAAACAACTTTAAACTTGCCTTGGCCTTGCACTGATATCACCTCGCGCTTCTTACGAGATGTAGGGTCCAGTTATGTTACGTTATATTGAATTTTATCATTATATATTTAGATTATACACGCGGACATTTAATCCAAGCTGCAGATTTTACATTTTCATATAATTTTATCTCTCATTTCCTTATAAAACTCGTTCCAGGAATCAAGTACTATAGAAGCATCTGTTTATATGAAAATTGCATAGACTAATTTGGGAACTGCAACTTGACCCGAGAACCTCCGAATTAAATAAAGGTGAGCGCGTAATTGGTGACGCGCAACGGACGTTGGAAATGATATCACTGTTTTATGACTTGCAGATTGTTTCATCAGTGTTTCCCGCTTACTACGATCAATATATGCTTCCCCAGATGTACCCTTACATTACGTATGTATATTTATGGTAATACCAAAAATCCTGTTTCAATTTTCTACATTTTTAACAAACCGATTTTTCATGACCACACAATACACACACACACATATATAACATCGCGCTCTTTAAATCATAAATGGTATGTCCATATTCTTCTTTCCATGTCCTATGTACAATGAGCCATAATGCGGAGTCCCGATCTTATGATAAAAGGTCATTCCAGGCCAGTAAAAGCACTGGAGTATTCCTAGGCGTCCTCCTTGTAAGAATTGCAAGTCCCAGCATCCTGTAAGAACAGAAACACAGATCGTTAAACGCTCTCTCTCTCGCGTTTCTTATATTTCTCCTTTACCCTGCGGGACGTCGGCGTCTATCGTGTCTAGAAAATCGAAAGCGTAATTATAGTCTGCTCGAGTAAGGAGATTAGTATTCCACTTCTGTCGAGGTAGCCTCGCGTGCAGGTACGACTTTAAATGCTCTGCATCCGTCATGGAGAGTCCTTCGAATCCAGGATTTTCGAAGATCGTTCCCTCGGGACGCTTTGACCAGCTTCCACGAGGAATAACCATCGCATCTTCATTAATAGAACTGACAATGGCTGCGAGACGATCCTCCTCTTTCAATTCACGTGGTATGGCACCCTAAAATTCGTATTTTCTACCTATGAAAATGATGTGTTCTAGCCGCGAAGGAAAAAAAAAGGAGGAATTAAATGTAGCCATTACGTCATAATGGCGTTTTGGATCTTCGTTGGGTGGAAAAGGTGGATTGACGTTGTAAACATTCGTTACAATGGATGCTTCACCTTCAAATTTATTAATGGCCAAAGGAGCTAAAAATCTTCCCCATTGAGTGGGTTTGGGCATCAAGAGCCACTCCAGACAATCATGACTTGTAATGGAATGATACGAGGATCATTTAACGAATTATTAATGGTGTCGTTTTCAGGTAATAATTCATTACGTATGCAATCTCACCTATAGTAATAAACCTGATTTTTGAGGCAATCCTTCTCGTAACCATAAGCGACATGATAGTCTTTTTGGATGCCATCGATACGTCCCCAATAGAAACATTTTCGAAAATGATTTTCCTGCTGTAGAATCAGCAAGGAATTCCTGAGAAGTTGAGACTTCTCCGTACTGACGCAAACACCCACATATCCTAGAATATCTAAACTCTCAAGTAACTTTTGACAGTCCATGTTTTCTTCGTCCACACGAGTGACAAGAACTAAAATAAATACGAATGTACGTAAGATAACTGAAGTAGCGCTATTCAAGTTGTAATCGTGAGTTTAGAGTAGTCTCCCCTGTGCGCAGACTACCCGACACGCGCCATCTACATCAAAAGAATAAATAAGAAAGAGAAGAGTATATGTTGACTTTGTTTTAAACGAAATTTTGTGAAAATGTCCTCGGACGAAGAGAACGATGAGTTGATGAATCTTGAGGCGATCCGCGACAAGATTCTCAGCACACCTCGTACGGAACGTATGCAAGTTAGTGCCTGGGAGGACGACGACGATGGTATCGAAGCCGAGCGTAATGCAAAAGGTTAGGACTAACTGAAGGTGTTTTGTCCTATCTCCTGGTTTTTAAGGAAAACTGGAAAATTACACTTTTCAACTGTAGAACCGGACGAGATGGCGATGTTAAGTGCTGCCGAAGAAGGGAAACTGGATCATGCGAAGAAGCTCTTGAACAAGAATCCTGCACTGCTGCATTGTGTTGATAAGGATGGGTATACACCGCTTCATAGAGCCTGCTATGGGAATCATGTTGACATGGTGGAATTACTACTTCAAAAGGGAGCAAAGATAGATGCACAAACCATGGATGGTTGGCAGCCTTTGCACTCTGCCTGCTGCTGGAACAACGTTAATTGTGCTATGGTTCTGATTGCCAATGGAGCAGATGTTAATGCCAAAACTAAAGGGAATCAAACACCATTGCATTTAGTGTCTGCCAGCTCACATAATTCTCCTGCGCTTCAACTTCTTCTCCTTCATCCAGATACTGACCCAAATCCTATAAATTCTAGTGGCGATACAGCTGAACAAGTAGCAAAAAGAACTGGTAAATATTATCCTCTCTTTGAAATTGCAGAACCATGTTTAAATGAAATTTAACTTATTCTTTAAGGAAATACAATTATCATATTATACATATAATAAAGTTGAAACATAAATATATGTAACAATAAAAAAAGTAATTATTATTATGCTGCTATGTAATTTTTATAAGATAATATAATGAAGTATAAAAAATTGCTGTTACAATATCATTACAAGTATCATGAGTATTATTTGGTTGACAGAAAAAAAAAACATAATAATACTTGAGTGTTTTGTCTATCTTAGTTCAGATATTGGATTTCAATACTTCATAAAAAAATTTATAAGTAATAGGTAGTTCCTACTTTTTTTTCAGTTGATAATTATACAAATTTCCTCGGCTTCCTCGCTTTCATATATTATAATGCATCCTATTTACAGGAGTTTAATTTTGTTCGATTCGGCTTTGAGATTGCTCTCTGCTTTGCGTTAGAGAGACGTTAAATTAACAAATTTCGGTGTTCCATTGCTTAAACGTTTAGTTCCTTCCCAAATAAGTACAGTAGAGTCTTCGGTAGCCGCATACAAATGATGTTGATCCAGCGCCCAAGCCACAGCTATTATTGCACCACAACCTTTACTGCCATTAACAATTTCTCTCACCAATTTCAAATCCCAACTGCTCCATAACCTGAACAATTGAATGACATCCCTCATTATAAATAGTACGCTGAATTAAAACACTATATTAGAGTTACAAACCGTATGACTCCATTGTCCAATCCTGTAGCAATGACATTAACGGATATGCCCTCTGGAGCATTGCTGTAACACAACGCTGTTATCCGTCTTCTGGATAAAACAGTTCCCACTGGCCTAGCATTTATAGTGTATACTTTAAGTTCGGATCTATTGTCAGGGTTGTTCTCCTCGTTTCCATTTGGCATTGCGTACGTTATTGCTATATCACCAAGAGTTTCACTGATGCACAGAAGACTTGTTGAATGTGCCTGATCGCAAACTATGGCTCTGACATATGACAAACTGAGATGAAAGGGAAAGCAAATTAGAATAACTGAACAGCTCCTACCATTATACCGAATAAACTTCCATAATGTCTTACCTGTTCAAATCCCAAATAACAATGACACCCTCGCTATCACCGGATACGGCAATGCTAAATGCTCTCGATAACGCGATCACAGTAACGGAAGTTCTATGACCCAAGAGGACGGATGCTGGTGCAGAGGAGAATTCAATTTTTCCAGCAGTTACAACGTTATAACTATGAACGGTGATTCTACCGGACAAATGTCCAATCCATAATTGCCCGCAGTCCGGAGCAGATCCTAATATCGTAATCTGAAAGAGAAATTAGATTGGTAATCCTAATTGCGAAATTGAGTATACTTCAATACCAACTTACTGGATCCAGCCCAGAAGATTTAACTAATGGTCGGGGCGGTTGTTCCTTCTTCGATTTCATTCTGGCGATTCCATCTGTACCTCTCCAGGAAGCAAGAGCAGCCCCCAAAACGGAAGTGCCACTGAGCATGCTTGCACCTAGAGCCAACCAAGTATCACACTCCATCCTTATGGACGTGCTGAAAGCTTAATGATTCCTCAGTACCTTTCTCCTTACTGTAGCCCAACAGTAAAGTCGTGTTAATTGGCAATCCAAAAACATCGCCCGTGGTCAAGGGAATGAGAGAAGCCAATGGTGCTCTGTGTTTATTTTTCCAACATAGAACTGGCTCGTTTCCAGGTGCTCCGACGTAAATACCCCATCTAATACCATCCACACCCTCAATAACCTGCGGTACAGTACTCGACGACATCGTTACACTGAGGTTTTGAATTGGCAATGGATGTGCTGCCCTGAATAATTGAGCTGGCGTCTGACCGTATGTTCGCACCATGGTTTCCCATGCTTGTCTTTCCAAAGGATCTGCTATTTGTTCAACGTTGAAGCCATAATACGTCTAGAAGTAATGAACATGGCTCGATGAATATAGAATACTGCCTGAGGATAGCGAAGAAGAATTCTAAGTTTTGCTTACCGCAGGATGAAAAACATTTATCGCTTCTACCGCTGGCCTTCCAGTTTGTCTAAATCCGAAAACGAGGTCGATCCAATATGGCAGAACTTCCCTAACAATCTCTGCTTCAAGAGCAGCTCTGTGTGCAAGAATGAATAGACGTGCGTCACCGCCGCACCACGCCGGCAATTCTACGTCCCCTACTGGATTCCCGTCTTGTCGCACCCCAAAATTGAATCCTTCGGAATTCAGCAGGAATTCGGGCAAATAGAAAAACTCCGGTATAAGTTCCTTGACATCGGTCGTAGAGTCGCAACTAGTCAATCTCCAGGTCGTGGCCAGCGCATGAAACGTTCGATCAGGCATATCGAAGTTATCATCTGTAGAAGATGCGCCACGTATCAGTCGCATGTAACTCATTACTGTGACTTTAAATAATATATTGATCTAACCTTGGTAACACAGGAACATGCTTGTGAATGGTGGAAGTCGCACAAGAAAATGCAATACCGTTCCTGAATTACTGTAATGGGATCCATAATGGAAGGGTTCCTGATTCAGCGCGATTAGATTCAAGCCCTCCGCCAGAGCTTGTTTCAGATACTGGAAAGAAATTATATAGGAAGTTATTTAAAAGTTTATCAGGATCACTAATTAAGGATGACTCACGTTGTAATTGCTAATGTAATGCTGTTCGTTCTTCTTATCCTGTACTGCCATGGGACGTTTAAAATTGCTAGAGTAGAATAATTATTGAATTATAATATATCCTCACGTCAGACTAGTTGCAAAGTCGATTTCATCGCAGCTTACCGATAAATCTTTGGATTGTCCAAATCCATTTTCTCACTGACGTAATCAGCCAAGACAAATGGAAACACTGGATATTGCATGAGGTCGTTGTAAGACCGGCCGGCTAGTTTATTTAGACATGTGATGTATTCCCAGTTGGTCAATGTACCACCGCGCCATAACGCGAGTGCTTCACCAAGATCATCTCCCGGAATTCGTCTTGGCAAATTACAAGCCGACAATTCTGTAGCAAACTCATCTCTTTCCTAAAAATAATTACGAAATATAACTCATTTTAGTTCTACTCAACTCTATCCGTCACGTACTTTTGAAGAATTGAAAGCTAGCAAATACGTTCTTCCCGTCACTATGAATATTTCAATGGCTCTTTCTTGCAGCTGATATCTTCTCCTGTGCAATTCTCGGATGTCCTCAAGACGCCAGGCAGTTCCACCAACCATGGCAAGATCCAATCCACCAAGAGCAATCTGTAGGAAAGTGAAATTGAGCCATTCTTTATGAGAACAGTGCCTAAGCCAATTGCGAATATAGGAAAGTTCACTCACGTCCGTATACAAAGGCATGTCAGGCTTATCAGGAACGAAGTAAAGACAAGTCTCCCCTATGAGCACCTCCCCAGGCAATTCTGCACCAGGCGTAACAACCCTTGCCTGTGACATTTTGCGAATCCTCTCGGTAGTGTGAAGTCTCTCGATTAAGGCTGTTGCATTCGCGTCTTGTCGATCTGTCGTGAATAGATAGGAGAGCGGTGCTTCGACGTTCGCTGCATCTAGCTTGTTCCGATGCTCATTCAAAAAGAATCTCTTGTCTATCTTTAAGTGACATCTCTGCATTCTTATCCTGACTCTAGCGGGACCTTCGGTGGGGTCCAGCTCCCAGCTGCTGGGATAACTTTCCGGAAAGTGCCATGGGGCCCGCTCGTGTGTAAGACGTCTGGCTAGATCTCTCCATCTGGCCATAGCCTGGGCTTCCATCGCTCTCGAGTGCTTTAAGCGTTCCATTAAAACTTTACGCTCACGATTCTGTTCATCCACTACGCTCCGAGTTATGGTCATCGCACTTTCAGTAAGCTGCTTGGCCAGTGCGTCGAATTTGTTGCCAATTCTGTTGCAGAAAAAATCAATAATTGCTTCTCGATACGCTTTACAATAATATATTCCAAAATGCGTACCGATATATCGCGGGTAAATTATTCTCAATCCAAATATCACGGTCCCTCATCAGTTCCCTTCGAAGAAGAGCCAATTCTTCACCCCATAATCCCGGAGTCGCCTGATCCATACCTTTGGCCAATCCCCAGATACTTAAAGCCTCCTTTAATTCTGCACACACTCTGGCGTCAGCACTGGGCAATTCGTCTCGCCTTTGGAGTAACTCCCAGAGGAAAACTGTGAATTTCTGTTCCACGTGAGGGTGAACTGCCAAGAGCGAAGTCAAAATGTCTCGAACTCTCGGTTCTTCCATAAGAGATCTAACCGCGTACACCCTAGTATTGTTACTTTGATGTGGACCCAGAAGCCACACCATGATTCTCGCTGTGTTTCTCTTCAGTGCTGGCCTTGAGGACCACGATCCACCCCATTGACTCTTTCTTTCCAAAGGCGCTGCCAGTCCATGCAACAACGTGGCAAATAGACGCCTTGTCAATTCCAACTCGTTGGTCGATGGCGATTGATTTGCCGTCGTGATGAATTCCACTGCACGAATCAAAATAGTCCGAAATCGTTCGTTCAGCTCCCCTTTTCCAGGTTCCTTTGTCATAGAATTTGGTGCACCTTGTAAGCTTCCATAGCTCGAGGAACGGGAACCATGATCGCTCTGTTCGCTGGAGGTTGTTAGCACTGGGGAAATATCATTTTAAAATAATGCGCTTCTAATTGTTTCTAATATTTGGAATGTCCCTACCTGATGTCAAGTAAGATGCAGAGGCCAGATATGAAGCTGTACTGCGTAATCTGAATCCGTGATGTGTAGAAACTCTTGCAGTAAGTGCATCTAATTCCCCATCAAATAAAGCCACTTGAGCATCTCGCACCACCGTGACGCAATTAGCCGTTGCTCCACACAGTGAGCGTTCTCTTAATTCTACATAATTCAACACCAAATGGAGATCCGTTACTGCTTGCAATTGATGGTTTCCTGGAGATTCAAGCAGTTTTGTTGCGATTGCGACGAGTAGTACGTGAATGTCACGAAAGAGGGATGCCAAATTGTTCTTATGGGCAGCACCGATCAACGCTCGAGCCAAAGATTCTGCCAATCCTTGCTCCAGGAGCATTCTTAGGGCACTTGGATTCTGAGGGAATTACAGAACGCTGATGCTACCGTTTCAATCATGAATGTTTTATCGGTTTACCTTGCTTATCATGTCAGTCACAAAGGAAACCATTGGTCTTGCTACGTTGGGATCTGTCGCCGCTGCTTTAGGGATCATCGCCAGCAATGGTGGCATGGCTGCTAGTGTTGAACCGCGTAGAGCTAAATTTTCTAGGGCTACTACCAATGGTTCACTTCCAGAGTACAAAGATATCTGATTAGCCAGATGCAAGAAATACTTTTGTTTTATGAATTTATTGACTTCTTCGTCGCTGGCACGCTGGAGATATGTCTGTACGACTTTTACGAGTGCAGTGCGGACCCTGGCATCTGGATTGTTGGCTAAGACAAGTAGCAATTCGGCTCTCAGAACATGTTTCAGTACCGAACCGACTTGGCTGTCTGGTAAGACTCTGAGAGCATCTCTTAGGAGTAAGAGTAATCCCTCGCATACCAATCCTTGACATGCTCGTCTTTCATCCGTCCATGCATTCTGTTTTTCCTAAACCGACATGGCATCGATTAAACGAATGTAAGACAAACTTAATAAAGATATGGCAAATCGTACTGAGACCTGATGATTCGATCCATCGCTAGCTGCAATGCCTGAATCTTCTCCAGCACTGGTCTCTCTCGATGGACCATTCCGACGTTCTCTTCTTCTCGATGCTCTACCTTTTTGTATCTATATTCCAAGCGATAACAATTATTTACAATTCAAATGCCAAACTTCCTAATCAACAAACCTTCACTAGCTCACCTGAACATTGGCTATGGCTTTGCTCAACTTGCTCGTATCCAAAGTTCCAATGGATTCGTCAGAAGAAGTTCCAGTCGTTGCGCAATTAGTTTTTGTGATGGATTTCTTTTGTTCTAACGGTGGCAAAAGGAAGTAAATATTATGCCTCACGTGAGTGACATAGGTCTCAGAGGCCTGGTGAACCAATACCAGATAATCAGTGATGGCGACTAAATGTGCGAATTCCGGTGGAGCACCCATTAATGCTCGTATCAATTCTACAACGGCACTGCCGGTGGTTGGATCTAATGACGCGCCAAGATCCTCGTACATAAAATGTTCCTTGCAGAGAGTCAAAATGGTATCGACGATTCCAACTCTATTCAATTGGGAAGCATTGAATTCTCTCTGTGAATGCTGATCTCTCAGTAACAATAATAAGGCCTGCAAAACTAAGTGCAGCGTGTCGGATTTTGCCCATGTTCTCCACGCTCCTAGAGCACCTTTGATAAGTTCTGGATCCGTAATGACAGCCTCACAATTCTGTGATATCGAATGATTACCGCTACTGATGTCCTTAATTAAAATGGAACTATCGCAAGCGGCATCTAGTATAGCTTTGAGAATATGGCGGCCAGCGTGACATCGCGGTGATTCTAAGACACGCAAAAGCAAGGATGGTCCACCTTCTGATCGATATTGATTCAAAAGTTCTGAATCAGTGCGTGCCAAGTGTAGCACGATTGATAGTGCCAATGCTTGTTCCTCTTCGGTAGAATTTAATTCTACGACCTAAATGAAAAAGTGAATCATCTTCTTATGGAAAAAAAATGTTATTATATTTTGATTAAACCATTCGTACTCTTGCGAATAAATAGAGGAACACTGGTATTCCGCCAACCAAGCTTGCTGCAGGTACAAGGCCTCTGTACTGCTGATACTCCAGTCGCGTTGATAAGATTGGCGGCACAGATAAGGGAGGCTGTTGGGACACTCTATGCTCTGGCGCAGAAACCACCCTGAATCCAGGTTGCCCGGGAAATAAGTTTCGCACCACGGCTGGAGAAATAAAGCAAATTAATTGGAAATTCGTCATATTGCCATTTCTATTGACGAGAACGTTTACTGCGCACCACCAGGATTCGCCACAGCTTGTGGATATAGATGGACGATGTTTGGATTTTGCGCTTCATAGCTGAGGAGTAAATTATCTTGCAGGTCTCCCAAGTGCGAATTGGTAGCATCCATAACAGTATCCCAATCTATTCTAATATCGGACACCTTGGTCTCGACTGCATGCCTTAAGTAAGTTCCGCCATAAGACTTTCTTCGGTTGGTATCGAACTTACCTCCTTCTGTAAAGATAGTCAGCATACATCCATTATGCAAAGATGAAAATATTCCAATAAAAATTATACTAACCGAATTTCAATTCTCGAACGCCATTAAGAGCACCAGATGCAATGAGCGGTGCAAAGTCTGGTTTAGCAGTATTCAAGATGCATTCAGCGAGATTCGTGTGATTCGGGCCAAGGCTAGCTAGATAAAGAGCCCGTTCTTTGGTAAAGACTGGACACCTGAAGAGCATTAAGTTTCCGAGGTACCAAGCGCCAATTCCAGACGGGCCGATCTGTCCTAACAGGATGCAGGTAGTGCCTGGTTTCCTGACCAGAAGGCCGTCGAAAGGTAGCTGGGCATGTGCTTCCCGCCAACCGTCAATCCACAGAACCACCTCCACGACGGCACTACGTTTATTCAGTACGGTATCTTTGAAGTTCAGTGCTAAATGATGCCAGCGTCCCGAAGGAAACATGCCACCTATCGAGGTTTCCGAGATGGTACGATTCGTCTTGTCATCCGGACGTGTCAGGCGTAAAATCAATTTATCTGTCGAGTAAATTTGTTCCTCTAATTGACTGATTTGGTAAAAAATTGAGATAGCGTTCCTGCCTGGATAACATTACCTGATCGAAGATCGAGCCAACTTTCTAGTACAAGGGATTCAAAGCCAACAGACATTAAATGAATAATAGACGTCGGCGTCGGCGGGGACGCTGAACCTGCAACAACTGCCATATCGAAGCGTGAATTCAACATGTGCCCATATTTGGTTATTGAATGATTCGAATCTACAAAGACAAACCTTCGCGACTCCAATTGTCAGAGAGAAGGCCCCAATCGGAAAGACTCTCACTTCCGGAATCGAGCAAAGGAGACTTCGTGGAGACGTGTCCCCTACTTCCTATCGAAAGTCCTCTTTCGACTCGGAGCCACATAGAGGCTGAACAGCCATGGAGCCAAACAGGCCAGGCCAGCTCCGGTCCAACTGGTAGACACGCAGCATGCACTGACCACGGACTGCATATTCCGGATGTGAGATGTCCCTTTCTGAAGTTGTTCACTAAATTTTCCACCTTCTCCAAGTTCTTGAATTCCTCGTTCTGTATCTTCACCCTCGTCTGTACGTCCGATAGTACAGGAAACGATAAAATAAAATTTGGCTGCGGTTTGGCAGTCATCACTAGGCGGTAAAGTGGTTCCAGAAGTGATTGCAGTGGCGGTGCGGAGACTTTGAATAACGACAAATAGGAGACCAATTCCATTGGTGAGATAGACTGAGTCGCTAGTAGAGTGAAAACTTCGAGAACGGCGTGCTGTAAATCTAAACAGTAATTCTTTAGATGTGAGCAATCCATGAGTCTCCACAATCCACCTTTTAATGGTTAAAGCACCTTGATATTGAGGATCTTTGCTAATCAGGGTTTCCTTAAAACCGTTCAGTATTCTTGTTATCGCTCCTGAGCCAGCGAGGGCCGCGCAACTGGATGCACTCTCCCTGCAGGTGACAGCGACCCGTCTCAATCCACCAGTCACAATATTACTACGTTCGCCATCCAAGCCTCTAAAACGGACAAATATTTGAAAAATTGAATGACAATCTACTGGACGTATCGTAAAATTTCAAAGTTACACACTGTTCGCCAAAATGTATCAGAAGATCAACGGCCAAGGAACACAAGGCGGGATGTGCATTGGCGTGTCCTCTCGGTTCGACCACGGGACCAAACGGATTCACTTTTTTCGGAATGCCACTGTAAGGACTTCGTCCAGGAATTTCAACATCGGCCTCGTAACCGTCATCGGCTGTCACGTATTCCCCAGTGCTACTGTCCTCGCCGCCACAATCCGGAAACGTATCTAAGGCCATAGTTGACAGCTGTAATGCAGAAAATATCTGTTTTGCCGCATGACAGCTCTGCCCTCTCCCTATATCAAAATCCACGGTACATACTCTTGGTCGTGATTGCTGCGGTACAGTTTGCTCTGAACTCGGTCGCACCATTGAAACTCGCAGTAGAGCTTCTACAAGTATCGCTAGTCCACGGCCCAGTCTTATTCCAGCATCCATTAGAACTTTTCCCAGCTCTGTGACCACCTCGCATCCACCTGCACCACAAACCATTTTTGCTATTTGCTAAGTTTTCCTAGAGAAATATTTTTCTCGGTACGGTGTTCAATCAACGAGAATTTTCTTCGAACTGTTTTTCACGTCAGATGCGACAGCACGCTTCTACGTCTTCTAATCCGCAGGTGCATGCGGATCAGCAGAATATCGCGATGTCTTAAGCTATTCAAATTATGCTGTAACTCAGATTCAGATCAGCTCTGCAAAGTGGGGAGACACTTACACAATGATGATGTCAGGCAACACGTTATGAGGGCTTCGATCAAACGGTGGGCACATTTACTCGAATCTGAAGAAATTCAAAGAGACATATTTACTACATTATCACTGAAGTTATTATGACCGTAAAGGTCTAGTATTTCTTGCTTTACCGTTTATCCGATCCGAGGCGATGCAAATTGCCAGTAACTTAAATAGTTGCACAGACTTCTCAGACACCGAGTGTTTCGACAACTCCAAACGAAACTTCGGACTGCACAAGGAGACTCCTGCTGCGGCTCTCCACGCCGCGCTCGCTTGCTGCAAACTGCTCTTGAGTAAATTATCCATATTTAGCGACAAGTCACCTTTGGGTAAAGTTGATCTTTCGTTAAGCTCGGACGAAACATCATTATCAGTTTTTGAATCAGTCTTATTCGTTGTAGTTTCAGATTGAGTATCATTCTGCTTATGAAGACTATCACTGTCTCCTACTTTGTTCTTCTGCTTTAAATTTTGTTCCGCAGTATCTTCGATTTGCACTTGTTCCTCTTTGCATTGTCCCAGGATATCAAGCAGAGTCAGCGTCTCCTTCTCAAGCAGGTTAAGGAGAGACGTGAGTGCTGGAGTTTCTGTTTTCTGATCATCCACAGGATCCTCGCAGCAAGTCTTCCAAATCTCCATAATCACTGTTACCTCTAGTAAAGCGTAGACAGTTCTCGTAAATGCTGGTTCTGGCAGCAGGTCCAGAGCGTCGCTGACTCCATTCTTCTCTGTGAATCGCTCGCACATTGGCGCATTCGCTATCAAGCTGGAGATGACAGAGAGACAGGATTGCATAAGAAATTTCGCCACGGCATTTTCACTGTCCGTTAAATAAACATTCTTTGCGTTGATAAACGTTGGATGGAAGACTTTGAAGAGAAATTCTTGTCTCACGGAGAAGCTAGAGTTTGGCGTGACTTTAAATAAATGCGCCATTATCACGTAGCACATCTTAGAGTCGTCTGGCGTGAGTAACTCGTTATAAAGTCCTAAAAAATCCCAGGAGTAATTCGGAGATTTGTTGCATGTGTTGCACATATCAGGACCAGGGTATGCGCCGAATTCCTTGAATAGAATCCGTTCCAAAAGAGCGACGGCTGGCGCATAGGTGTACGAGTTCCGTTTCTTAAGTAACATAATGATATTCGACACCAGGATTTTCGATGGGAAGCAGCAGCACGCACCAGCAGCTGTCATAACTTTGAGCAAACGCACTTGCAGATCAGCAATGAAGGAGTGTGACTCCTTCAGCAAGGTTGTTAAAGTCATAAAAAGAGATGAAATACAACAAACTTGTTTAGTTATTGTACCCACGACCGGTTGGGAGTACTCAACTCCCAAAATGTCAAAGTGATGGTGAGTCTCGGCCTTATCCACACAGGATTTATGCTTCACTTTGCGACACTGCCCCATATGACATAGTTCCTGGCGGACTCGCTTGAGCGCGCTTATCAGAGCGCCTATCATGTCAATGACTTTTCTGGCCCGAGTTACGGACCTCGGCTGATCTATACTCGGCAAATCTACGATCGCCAAGATCGTTCTCTCTACGAGTCTACCATCCTGACTCTCCGTGAAGAGCTGGAACAGTTCAAGAAAATCTTTTAGCTTCTCGGTAGTACCACGCTGATGCAATAGACAATAGAGGAATGTGATGATTCCGTAGATGGTGGCAAAAATAAATTCCTGCAGTAATGATCCTTCCTCCGGTGTCAATACTGAGACCGGTTTGCTGCAGGCATCTTCCAGCAATCTCAGTGTCATAGGCAATAATCCATTGTGAATTACGGCCGTGGTGGGTTCATCCGCTCTCAGCACTCTTTCCAGCGCAGTGATCATGAGTCTAGCAGCTGCTGCCTTGAGCGTGGCACATTCTGTACCAGTGAGGCTGGCGCCGTCGATTCCAAACTGCAGAGCCCAGAGCGTGTCCAATGCGAATTTCAGGACTTGCACTGCTGGCGTTTGCTCAGCAGGCGTATCGTAATCTCGCAATCCTTGTAGCAGCTGCACGATAAGAAGACTAGTCTCAAAGTGGCTGATCTTGTGCTCGAGCACTGCCTTCGTTCGTGCGTCGATGAAGTCTAGTGGCTTCTTCCGGGCTGGCCGAATAGGAAGTTGATATAGGGACGCGTCCCATTTCTGCTCTTCGTCGCTTCTTACCACCGAGGTGAAGTATTCGAAATCCATTGGATTAAGCCGTATCTTTAGGGTCAATGATCTTGCCTGATCGATACCATCAGTCAGGAGCTCGGATTCGCTACTTGCGTTTTCTGCCGAGTTCTTCGTCTCGGTTTTCTGCTTCTGAAGAAGCATCTTCGTCCCGACACTGTGCTTCCTGATACACTTGCGTTGAGAAATGGCGGCGTCGTTGTTGCTTCTATTTTTAGCATTTTTCTTCTTGGTGTGAGCAATTATGTCAACGGTATCGACGGTATCGTCGTTACAGTGGAACTTTATGTATGGATTATGGGGTACAGCCTCAGCACCTTCTTGAAAGGCGACTGGATAAAGGGCGACGAGAAGTGCGACCAATTCTCGTCCACAGGAAAGTCCACGTACACCCAGGAGATGCAGAACCGCGAGGCATCGCCATCCTCGACCTTGGACAAGATATTTCCGTAGACCTACAAGTTCTCCACCGTCGATTCTTTCAGCACAGAGATTATGAACGTCGGAAAGTAGTTCACAAGCGACCAGAGTTGAGACGCCGCCACCACCTACCGAGCTGCAAAAAATTTCTTTCATTTTCGATTTCTGGAAAATTTCCAATAAACTGGTTGCCGATAACGTTCTGAGGTGTGCGTTCAATTTCTCATAGCTACTTCAGATGTACTTTCTTCGTCACGACAAGCAAACTCGAGTATCTCAGCGGGACTTTTTTTTTTTAATTTATATAGAATTGTGCTTCTGTACACACTGACTAACAATCCACTCAAAGCAATCAAATCGTATGTGGAGTGACCATGCATGTAAATGTCAACAAATGTAAGTCACGTACAATCGGACGAAATCTTACGGACCTGATGCGAGGTGCCACTCGTGAAAATTTGACACCAGAAAGAGGAAGAAAATGCAATAAAATATTTTTGTTATTGAAGTCTTAAAGTTGACTTACCAGAATGAAAGAGCCTCCTTTATATCCCGGCCCTCGTTCACTTGCGCAAGTAACTCTGCAAGGAATAGATCTAGCCAGGATGATTTCTGAAAGTAAAATCAAAGGAATCAGCGTTTACGAACGATAACGATGCGCTCTCCAGTGATGTCTAGAATTGTAATGGCGATAACATATAGAAAATTCAACTATTTAAAGTATGCGTATCT
The DNA here is from genome assembly GCA_030142655.1 of Trachelus tabidus. Taxonomy (NCBI): domain Eukaryota; kingdom Metazoa; phylum Arthropoda; class Insecta; order Hymenoptera; family Cephidae; genus Trachelus; species Trachelus tabidus. The sequence goes on from JARQTI010000492.1 coordinate 60,326, forward strand.
ACGATCGTGCGTACGTCCATATGTCCACTGGAAAATCTCGTAAGCATTCCGAGAAAACTTGTTGTCTCTATGCGGAACGAGAGACTGTAGACGTATGTGCATTATCAGCATAGTAGTGTCGCGCCTATAGAACAAGTACGGACCCAGTAGACCTTGTTTGCATTGCGTGATTCTCAGCACCGGTAAGCCAATAAAGAAAAGCCCTGCGCGCCGTTCAATATGGTATCGCACGCATAATTGCATAAACACGTGAATCAGCATGGAAAGATCCATGATGTATGCCGCTCTGTTACGAGCATAACGTTCCCTTTCCTATAGTCGTTACAGCCTTTGCGTCTGACTGTCGGCAACTTCTCCGGAGATTCTGAGATTTTACGCTGCGAATGCTCGAATCTCCGAAATCTGCCTCTTGAAATTAGTCACAAGGCAGAGCGAGTGAAGTCTGGATCCTCTTCTTATCGTCCTACTAAAAGATTCGGAAGAGTGAGAGCAGCTCATTGTCAGAGAGTACGTACCTCATAACTTTGGGGTTCCGCGTGTATGAAGTGGTCCCACAAGAGCTGCAACTTATTCAAGGGCGCAGAAGACATCGCCGGGTGATGAATGATGTCGACCGCGGCGTCAGCTTTTCATGATTCCGAGGACGAATATGAAGATCTCTCGACTCAAGAGAACGTGAAAGAGGATCACCTGAAAGTGAGACGATCGGTGATCAAGGCGCGCTCAAAGTGCTGGACGGATCTGTCGGTTCGATAATGTGTTGTGACCGCCTGCCGTGTGTGTGTTTAGCTTATATAACATGGCCACGTTCCCGATTGACCAGTTTCTATCCTCGAGAAGCCTGAAAGCTTCGAGAGAGAGCACTAACCCCAACTCAACTATATGTGTGTGTGTATGTGTGTGTGTGTATATATATATATATATAAGTGTGAATGCGGCGAACGACTGCGCGACTTATCGGCTGGTTACTCCTGCCTTGCATCGCTTCCACTCTATACGGATTGAGTTTATCATCGTAAAAACCCTCTGATGCTCTCTCAATTTTCTTCTTTTTCGCGGCACTCGAAAGTCACGGTAACCAATACTCCAGTCCCAGCTGCCCTTAACCCCTGTCCGCTTCTATTACTATTTTACCCTGTCTCTGCCTTAGTCTCTAACTCTGACTTTTCAATAATCAGCGACTGCGAAGCCTAACAATGATTCTCGGGAGAAATATGCCGACCAACGGGAATAGGCCACAACTCCATTCGATTTTCATCGATTATAAATAAGAATTCAATCACCCTTGTTAATCTTACGATAGGTGCGCAGAGGAGATATAGAATGAGTCATCCATAACCCTGATAATTTAAACGCGGCGATATCCTCCATCCATTGCCACCTATCAGGCACTAGGAGTTCGATTTGATCACTCGGATCCTCTATCATTCCTTCTTATTGGGTCTGTTTCCGTTACCTATACTTTTTAAAAAGTGCAGAAAATGTAGGTAACGAGAAGAGACCATTTATCTAGACAAATGATTCCTTAGCTCGCGTTAGCTCGAAGCGCGGAACGAAGGATGATGAGTCGGTCTGAAAACTCTTGAAGGGCCTGCTGATTACAGCAGTAACTATATATAATGTGACAACTAACACAATATTTAGCATGCTGCGCTATCTCATTTGTAGTAGGACAGATAAACGTTGCCTCTAGTTTTTCAACGTCAGACCACCCGGTACGGCCGAACAAATGCGAACGCGGATCTATATGTTCGAATTGTTAGACAAATACTGTTCTAATTATCGGATGTGCTCTTGACGACATTATCCCCCAATTGCATGTCTTCAAAAGCGTCCCAGCAGCTAGTCTGGCAAACAACAACGATAACCGCATCATACAAGTGCAAACAATTCAACACAGTTTAACAGCATATTGTACATTGTAAATCAATCTTTGACTCTTTGATAACTACTCGTTATTATGCTTCTTCTTATCTAAATAGAGTTCTCCAGTCGTAATTTAAGTAGTCGTCACTGATAGGCTACCGATTCTCCCCGAAAATCCAACCATTTAATGTTCTCTTCATTAGTTTGATGCCACGTGCCAAAAGGCACGACTACGTCAATAATCGATAACTTAGAATCAGCAAATGTGAAAAATCTACTCCTGACGAAAGCGCCATTTCGGTCCTTCCCGCTGGCAATCTCGAGTGTCGAGTGCCATCCGGAGAAAGGAATGATGATTCGAAGTGCAAGCGGATTGTTCGATACAGTGTAAAACCATTTTATTACATAGATTTTTCACAATCTGTAGAGTTGCGAACCAATAACGATAAAGCCGAAGCACAACTATCGGGCTTTGGCTACAATGTTGATAATTAAGAATCTTATGCTTCTCTCCCGAACATAATAATATTCTCTTTTATTTGTAGTTCAATTGAAGTTGCAACTTACGTCACGATCCCGCCACACATTCTCAATTGGCCGCCACTTGGTTTACAGGTGCGCCTATCGACCGTTTCACCATCCAACACTACTAAACTGCTTATACTCTATGCTCTTCTTCCCTTACGCCCCTGACGGAGCTCTAACCTTTGGTTCGCTCTGCCTCTGCCTCCAGCACCATCCAGCACCGACTGTCGCTTGTCTCTGACTTCTGGCTTCTACCTCTTTCTTACTAACTACTCCTCGTGAATCGCCGTTACGAGATGCACAACAATCTCTTTGGCCGAGATTGTCGTTGGTATAGACATTCCCGGAGTGACGGATAATGTCGACTTTGCGCGACCTACTCTCTGGCTGCGAGGAGCAACAATGACAACAGCTTCCATTCACGGGGAGAAGTCGTATAAGAGACATTTATGGTGAGAATAAAGTTCCACCAATAGAAGTGGGTTTTGTCTCTAAAGCCAAGCAGAAAATCAAAGAGACGAACCAAAGTTATAACCATCAGAGTACATTCTATTCGTTTCTTCGTATTATTTGCTCATCTTTCCAAGTTTTGCACTTCGTTCAAAAGGCTTCTGAAAAGATTGACACGAAGTTTACGGATGCCATAGTCCACATTAGCCAAATCAAGTGACTCGATGAGTCCTGCTCTGGTCAACTTTATTAGAAAAAAAAAAATGAAAGAATCACACGGCACGGTTTTACGATCGACGTCCGTTCAGTTTACTCGTGCTGCCACCTTCTGCAATATCCACATGATCCAACTCAAATACTCAGGACGGTTGAAAACAAGGTCTCTAAACTCCAGAGGTTGTTTTATCCCTAGTTTTTACGTAACGTCACGATGATTCTATGCGAGAGAAACTCAACCACTGAGAACCGCCATATGAGATTGCTGGGATTCACAGTGACGCCATTGCCTCTTCCTGCCGATAAGTCCCCTACCCAAATCTCGTCAATGAGGTAACCTCCGTAGTTTGATAACTTTGGGTTGAAAAAATAATAGTAGTTAGGATTTGGAGAGGTTGGAGTGGGTTGGAGGAGTCAGCCATAAGGAAAGGAAGGAAGGAAGGAAGGAAGGATTTGGAGAGGTCAGTTATTAACCTCAAGTCAGGCTTGAAGTTCTGGTTTACGTTTTTCGTCTCCGATAGTGAGAACAGAGTTAAAGATCCCTTATTGCGGAGTATATCCAGCGAGTATGCATATCCTGGAGAAATTTCGAATGCCGTGTGCATGGCGAGGAAGTGCCAAACAGATATCCGTAGACGCCGTGATTCCGCTCTTCGCGGTGCCAGCTTTAGCGGTAATCGCGGCTCAGACGCTGTTTTGCACTATTATTATTTTCGTAACCACACCAGTACTCGTCCACTACTTACATCACAATTTTCTGCGATTCCTACTACGAACGAAATTCTTCTTTGTCTGGACAATTGTCAGTGTGATAATGCTCATGCTAGTCTTTGAAATAACTGTGGTTCCATTATTGGAGATTTTACCTGAGGAGAATTTGGTATTTATTATTTGTGTTGTTGGTGGAATTTGGTGTGGATATTTGACTAGACTCAAAGCAGATCGCATGAATCAAAATGCTGGTGAAGGTTTGGAGCTTGGCGAAGGAAGTGGAGAGCTCTGCCTGACCTGCAGGAGAAGGACACCTCCTAGGGCATATCACTGTCGAATGTGTCAGACTTGCATCCTTGGCAGAGAATACCATTGTAAATGGTAATATTTCTTATAACAGATAAACACCTGTTGTCAAAATTATTTATTTATTTTCAATATAAATAATGAATTTTACAGGTTGGATTGCTGCATTGGATCTAGTAACTTAAGGTGGTACTTAGCCTGTCTCTTATTCTCAGCCATAGCATTCATCTATGGTTCAAATCTGACAATGACTAGTGTTTGCCATCCGTTCATTTTAATTGCAACAGTTCTGTTACCGGACGATTGCAGTGACGTCTACTATCAGTTAGAGTATGTAAATAGAAGAGTTTTGCAATTACTAGTGATGTGTTTTTCAATTATAAATAGTTTCCACCATGAGGACTGGAAAATGTTTGTCTGTGACCAAACTGCTCCATACATCCATCTGGAAAGATACCAAACGTTCCGCGAGAATCGATAATTCTAACTTGTTAAGAATGTGTTTTTACATTGTAAATCTGGTATCTCTTGTTTGCCTCCAGGCGTCAGAAAAGTTATTCCTGACGGATAAACATTTTCTTGATCATTTTCTCGAATCGACTGAAGAATCGTAAGGTATACGTTACAAATAAAATTTTAACGTTATTTCAGCATCGCCCTCTGCTTCGTGTCGGCAATCTACAGCCTCCTCGTTGGTTTAGTCCTTGTGTGCTTCCTGTTATATCATCTTTGGTTGATATACCTCGGGACGACATCGAACGAACGACGCAACCTCCCTCCAAGCAGTCACTACGGAGAGAGTGTACTGAAGAGTCTATCCCGGATATTCTGTTGTAAAGTTTGAGCAAAGAGATCGTATGTAATGGATCTGTATTAGAAAATCGGAAGCACTCTGCATCGAGGAGTATCCGTATTTCCTACGCGTAGAGGCACTGATCATTCTCACGAATCAGTAAGACCAAAAAACGATATTACGCGATACCAAGCGTACACATTACTTTTACACTTTATGGTATATGCAATCGCGGCTGATCGATAAACCTTTTTATCTTCACTGGCGTCTGTAACTTTCCTCTGACTCTTTCCTACCTCTTTACCTGTCGCACTTGTTCTCTTCCTTAGGTATATTCAATCTTGAGCTCTCATCAATATTTTGATGATTTGATAGTGAACGTCGGTTCATCGTATCGCAACGAGGAAATGATCTCTATTAAAAATCTCGTTTACTCTTAGTAAGTCGTTGTGCATACAATATGTATATTTATTGTAACTGTGATAAAATGGCCATTGAACGTTTAAAATTATTAATAAATTGTATAAATTTATTCGTAGTAACTAATATATCGTAAATTACTCTTAATTCCTATAGTACGACCATAGATCAATCATCTATCATGACTCCCCTGTATTTCGGATCAAAATCTGGAACGACTCTTTGAACCAATTCTCTCCATTTATCCTTTGTTCTTTCACTTTCCTGAACTTCCTTTGCGATTTCTGGATACCGTTTCCATTTCTCGAGGTACTTCACTCTCAATCTTCTCTGATGATGATCGTGCGCCAATTGCTCATTCTCCAAAGTTCTCATTTTACTTTCAAACGCGCTTGTGCACCACGACTTTAGATACTTCTGCTGAAGTCTCATCTCATAGAAATCACCTGCTACTTGATATTTATACTTCCCGTCCTCTGTGTGTTCTTTCCATACTCTCAACATACGCCACATTAAGTTTCTATGATAGACACTTTCTGCCAGTTCTACTCTCATATCATGTTGACGTTGCGATTCTATTTTCCAGGCCATGAAAGTTTTTCTGAGGGTCGTCAGTCCGTAGTGGTCATTCGCCTTTTTAATATTATTGTACTTTGTCTCAATGAGTATGGTGAAGGGCTTCATAACGTAGCGACGCAAGAGATACCTTCTGTAAAATAGATTGGCCATTGCATTCAATTTCGTTATTTTTTCAGCTTCGCAAGCACGTCGTTGTTCCTGCTCCTCTCTCAATCTTTTTGTTTCTCTCTGGGCCTGCAAACAAGCCACGATTTTGAGATCATTCAAATTATTATGTTGATATGCGCAACAGACCTCTAGCTGAATTCTTTTTCGCTCCTGCTCCTCCTCCTTCCTCGCAATTGCTTTCTTCTTTTTCTCTTCTTCTAGTTTCCGCTGGCGAGCTTCTTCAGCGATCCTTACTCTTTCACGCCGAGCTTCTGCGCGCGCTTCCATTCTCAGAAGAAATTGCGGCGGACTGGGCAATCTTGGTGCTTCCACCGAGGGTTCGTTCCTAAAGGAAAGGAGAGCATGGATTTTATTGAAAAAAATAGCAAGCGGAATTCGTACCTGCAACCTTCTTCTCGCATCAGATGTATCAAAGTCCCTCTAGTTTTTCGTCCACAGTGTGCCAGAGCTTCCTTGGCTACATTTATTGTCTCCTTGCTCGTTTTCCATGATTCACTTTCCATTTGCTTTAATCGCATATCTTCTATTATTCTATTCTGCTCTGCGAGTTTTACTCTTTGCTCGGCGATGATCTTTTTCTGAGCAGTTAGTCGATTGTGAGCTGGTGGATCTACCGTGAAGACACGTTTTGTTACAAGCTTTCGTGTTTTACCCTCCTGTTCAGTAGCACAACCCACCGCTCCCACCATCGGTCCCTTGCTTGTCAATCTTTTAGTTTTCGCCAATTCCTTTTGCTTCTCCGCAATGGCGTTCACGAACAGTTCTATTTTTCTTTCACTCGTCATGTCGCGCTCATTCTTCTTTTTCTTGGCCAGTTCCTTCCTTCTGTCAACTTGCATTTTCCAGAGCGAAAAATATTGGCCAAGTCTTCGAGACGCAACACTTTTTTGAATTTTAGTTTTGATGTCACGAAGACGCCTCTCCTGCCAAGCATTTTGCCTTATTGCTTCAAAGGAATTCCTCAGCGTCTCCAGTCTTCGTTCTTTGGATTCGGACACCGGTTTGTCTTTTATAGTAATTTTTATATTACCCGAATAACTATTCTCGTTCTGCGCATCATCCCCTTCAGATTCACCCTTGCATTTTTTGAACTCTTTCCTTTTTTTTATAGGACATACATCCCGCCAGAAGTTGTCGTTATCTGAATTTGCGAGGGCCTTCCTGCTGCAGCTATTGGTAGTGTGGAATTTCGGACGAGATTTGCATAACTGTTGTTGAAACTTTCTTAATTCTGCCTCGAGTAGCTCTTGCTCCTTTTTTCGAAATAACACTTCCGATTCTTCGTCTAATAATAACCTACAAGAGGGCAAAGACTTATAGAATGACGAATTACCAAACCAAAGAGAATTTTCGTACCTTTTTGCTTCAGCTAGGATGGAACTTCTTGATGGTGACATCGGCAATGGTTCTTTGAATATTTTGTGTCTTGCGTCCATAATCAAATTTGGATCTGGACCAGTAAAATCTTCTATTCCATCCATAAGCATTACCCGTTTTTCCGAAATTCGGAAAATTGGCACTCGCAGCATCTGATCCATAACTTCTCTTGCGTCATTAAAACGGACGCTCTTCATTTTCCAGACTCTTTTTGCTGCGTATACTGCGTGAATAGTGTAAGTTTCAAGCGATATGCGTCCTGCTGTTCATTCGTTATTCGATGGAGCATCGATTAGACGAAACCATATAACGGATACAGAGTTTGTTTGCGACTCGGTTACTGGTCGTTAGGGAAAATTTTTAGGGTGCCCCAGGAGTTGCAGCGGTTGCAGCTGCTATATGATTGACGCCATATACGATCTACCTATACATATAGGCATTATAGGCCAATTATTTAAAGGCGTAAGGCGTATTTGAAGTTTCTTAAAATAAATGAAACAATTTGTTATACATAATTTGTTGAACAATATTTTTGTTATTATAAGTCAGTACATGTTTAAACTGTGTAAACTGAATACGCTTGTTATTCCAAAAATGTTGATTTTCTGTATATTCCTTTTGAGAGTTTTTCTTTAAACAAAGTTTCTTCTTAGTTTTCAGATTTACATTTTCATTCGAAAGATTCCCGCCGGCCAGTGGTTCTCAAATGCCGATGCGAAAGCCGATAAAGTCGATTGTTGACTAGTAAATGTCTGGCTGACTGCAGCAGGTATAACGACTTGCGGAAACGTATTTTTTTTAAGACAGGTAAGACCTGGTAAGCCAGAATCGTAGTATCTTAAAAATGTACATGCATTGGATATTCTCGTATCTTCGAAAACGCTTCCATACCCTTGTGAGTCTTTGTACAAAAGAGAAAAGTGCATCGTTAATGAGAAACCTAGTTCTTTACTGTTTTATTTTCTCTACCGTTATATATATGCAATCGATATTATTGTAAAAATCTTCGTTTGTCAGTTATAGGCCGTCCAAAAGCGTCACTAAACTTGGTGACTCAATAGAGGTGAAATGGATCCAAGGGGCCCTCCCGAGGGGGCCCCTGTCGACTCACCAGAGATGCCACTTATGGATAAGGTAAATGAAGTCACAGAGCCCTGGCCTACAGAGCACACAAGATCTACAGTAATGTGTGATCAGCCTAGGAAAACTAACAACAGACTTCTTTTCCTGACTGTAAGTACTCCAGTAAACTTGGACAACCAATCGGTGTTACGATCGAGCAATCTTTCATATTATAGGTTGAATATGTGGAGGATCAATCTCGAGATTATTCCAGAATCTTTCCAGCCTATGAACAGGTTTCCTTCTCTCCACGTGCAATATCTCCTCTCTCTGATTTTGAACATCGTGTAAGTCCACTGGATCCCAACATGAGTTCTGCAGCGAGGTACTCGCCAACTCCAGTTCAGCTACCACCATCACCTTTTCATAATTCTGTGGTTGTTCTTCAAGGCCCATCCTCACCTCTGATATCCCCTCCTGAACCAAATGTTCGAAATAATATTAATTACGCCACACCACTGGCTCATCAGACCACCACACAAAATGTACCTCAAACTGACAACTCTCCAGATTTTGTTGTGGCTGGAAGCGAAGAAGGGCTTGTTCCTGGCGTTGGGGGTGAATTAATTTTAATGCAGGGTAAGGATAATATTTAGATAAAATTAGAAATATGTTACTGTTCTTGTATTTCAACTTGATGCATTTGCATCCATAGGGTCTACACCCGAGTTAGAGCCATCTACAGCACCACTGATGCTTGCGGAAATACCAGCAACCGATTTCACGCTGACTCGTGATTTTCTGGTGATGCACGATGACCAAATGAATGTAATGGGGCCTTTTAAGAGTCAAAACGTCGAATTGAATGAAGGACATACGAGCAATACCCCTCCTTCATCAAATAGAAGCAAAGGAAATGTGACGCGACCAAGTGCAACGGTACAAAAGCGTCAATCAATGAAGGATGTGCCGGAAAAGAGCGGTCAGAAAATGGACACAGAAAAGAGGATCGTGCGGAGATCAAAGCGACAAATAAACGATAAGAAGACATTTTGGTGCGAAGAATGCGAGAGCGTCTGTGTAAATTCTGACGGATGCACCTCACATAATGTGCGTACCATTGCTGATCAACCGGTACCCTCGCGCGCTATAGCAACACTGCCAGGATCGTATTTATCCATAAATAAGCTACCGACTTCCAACGTCCCGACGGTTGGTTATAATTACGGAGTTTTTGCAAAGCGGAACATAAGGAGGCGCACGCAGTTCGGTCCTATAGAAGGAATATTGTGCGCTTACGACGGTACACCATTCGAGAATGCTTTGCCCCTTCTTTACGAATCTGACAATGGTGAATTCCTAAAGATTGACGTTTCCAACGAGAATGCATCGAATTGGATGCGCTTTGTCAGACCTGCTCTATCATACATTGAACAGAATCTCGCAATATGTCAGCAAAGTGATGGAATAGTCTTTCTCACAACAAGAAATATCCTTCCCAAAGAGGAATTGAGAGCAGGCCCCAGTGTTGAGTACGCCGTGCGCAGAAATCTTAAGGTATTCGACCCCGAATCGAAAGAGGAGAAGGAACTGAACAAGTCCAATGCTTGGCCCTGCTTTGAGTGCAATCAGCGATTTTTAACCTCAGAAAAGTTACAGAAACACTTGAACGTGCACGACAATCCGAAGAATGAGATGAAGTCACGAAATAAGCGCAAAAAGATTCACGTAGCGTCGAATAAATTCGTAAAAATAGTCGATGGACAGACGCTCGTGTACACCTGTCCCTACTGTCCAAAAGTCTTTCCACGAAGTTACAGTTTAAAGCGGCACCTCCTAATACATCCCGGAGCCAAGGCACCACGCTACGAGTGTACTATATGTGGAGAGAATTTTCTTCATCCGTATAATCGCAGTCGACACATAAAAATATTTCATGGTGAGAATCCAAAGGAGAAAGAGAACAGCCGTCAGAATTCATCCGAATGGAAGTGCTCAACGTGCACTCTGACCTTTGACAAAGCATCCCTTCTCAATTTGCACATTCTCATTCATGCTGCCGATAATATCGAAACCGGCCATCAATCGAGCATCTGTCCCCAATGTGGTTCTGAATTCGAAAAACGCAGCGACCTGGTAAATCATGTCTCGCAACATGGTCGACTGCAACTGCCAAAACCTACGAAGTTGACACCTCTAGCAGCATACAAGTGCACTATGTGCTACAAGCGGTTTGCTACCAAAGTGAGGTTGCAGCAGCATTGCTTGGTTCACGGGGCGGAGGATCAGAAGCCACTGCCATGCAATATCTGCCTTAAGAGATTTATGAACAATTCCGCCCTGTCCTGCCACCTCAAGACTCATCGGGAGGATAAGCAGATATTCGAGTGTCCCATGTGCCGGCAATTATTCGATCAAGTGCTCATGCTGAAGGATCATATCGAAACTCATAGGAACGCAGACGAGACTTTTAGCTGTCCACAATGCCCGCGCACTTTTACTAAATACTCAGTAATTCGTAAGCACATCAGAGCGCATCATTGCGAGCGAAAGCACAAGTGTCAATTTTGCACAAAACGATTTCCTACGGTGGACAAGTTGAGAATGCACCTGCTCAGGCATTCGGATCACAGAGAATTTCATTGCGCGAATTGTGAGAAACAATTCAAAAGGAAGGACAAGTTGAAGGAGCACATCACCAGAATGCACAATTCGGAGCGGACCAGTCAGGAACAGATGTCACAGAACAATCAGGCAAAAAAATTTGTGCCAAAGGTATGTCTCCTTTTCCGTATGAAAATTCGATGAATTCACAATATTTCGTAACGATGGCATTTTCAACGACAGGTTAACCCGACGGACTATAATCGATTTGTGTACAAGTGTCACCAGTGCATGGTGGGCTTTAAAAGACGGGGGATGCTCGTCAATCATTTGGCCAAACGTCATCCAGATGTTCCACCAGAATCGGTACCCGAATTGAATCTACCGATTCTGCGGCAAACGCGTGATTATTATTGTCAGTATTGCGAGAAAGTTTACAAGAGCAGCAGCAAAAGAAAGGCTCACATAGTGAAGAATCATCCTGGTGCTGCTTTACCGCCAAGTAATCGGCACAAGGAAGCGGATGTTTCTGGATTGCCAAATCCTACGTTTAGCCAGACCGTCGGTAGTATCACAACGACGCCCCAAGGCTGTCAATGGTGTCACAAGCAATACGCCAGCAAGGTCAGTGAAATACAAAAGAGATTCGAATTGACGCAGTTACGGTAAACTAATTCTTGTGTCTTGTTGCAGGCAAAACTTTTGCAACATCAGCGCAAGAAACATCCGACTCTCATGGAGCCGGCAGATCAGGTACCACGAGCACGAAATCGCCCGTCCCAGAATCAAAATATGCCACCGGAACTTGCCGACAATAACTTTCTGATGTCTGACTACATACAGGCCTGCGATATGGAAACTGATTTTCTCAAGCCAAAGATAATTAAAATCTCTGACGATGTCGATCTGATAGGTACCGGGCTCGACTTGGTGAGCCAGCAGTTCGTTCGCATGCGCGACATACGCTGAGGAGATTGCGGTAAGCTCGCGCGACGAGCTCTTAGAAACAAAAAACGTATCGAGATATGAATCTCTTGACTTTGTGCACAGCGACAGTTGGCTGTGCTTTTTGCTGGCGTTACCAAGCGCGGCCGTCGTTGCTCAGGCAGAGTAACGACACACTTGGTCCGAATCTTTTGGAACGTAGCTTGTTGGCGTCAACGCGAAACGTTGTCGCTCATCCTGGGCTAGCCCTGGGGTGCAACCTTGTTGATCGATTTCATAGCGATGAGGGGTTCACTCTCTCGCCGCGAACGGTTCCGTCAGAAATGGAACGCGTTCATTTTTCTGATTGCTTCTTCCACGTGTCGAGCAAGGCAGTATCTGATCGATGTCTTTCCTCCTTGCTTAAGATGCCGGAAATGCAGGTGACATGCGTTTGGAGTAAAGGGTAACGTACGACTCCATTAACAAAACTCAATTACGAGTGTCGGCACCGCACAGCGTGCTGATGCCTTCGCGTTGTGTGTGTTTCTTCTCACGGGATTCTGGAGTATGTAAGGTGCACGGTGCACAGGCGCACAGTTGCACAGCACACAGTAGCAGCATGGAAGCAGTCGGTTCTTCGGCGGTGCTAGAGCCTCTCCGAAGATATTAATTGAGCTTACTCTTAATCGTTCCGCTCTGCGTGTTGCGTCGTGGAGAGAACTCTCTCAATGGCTCTAAGCTCTGCGCCCTTTGGGGCTCTGATCCCGACAGCGTTCCTTTTCGACTAACTAGCTTAATTCGCAATACCGATTTACTATCGAGTCTTTCCCTTCTTCCATTTCCACCGTCTATCCGCGTTGTATGATTTAAAGCGATGCAGCCTCGTAGTTCACTAGGCGAAGAAGATAATTCGTGTCTTCGTGAATTCACGGTTAGGTCCTTAGACTCTCAAGACACTCGGAGTCAGACTGCAAGCTCTCTTCAGGTGAGACTGTGCACAACATCGAAGCTTGAGTCTTCTGAATTTTTATGCCATTTTCGAGGACGCCCTTCCGAGCTTCAGCGACTCGACCCACAAAAGGCACAAAGTTACGTAGTCCGTAACTTGTTTTTATCTGCTGGAAATATGACTATTACGAGAAGACATTTCGGAAATGTTAGATTTATTTTACACATATTATATACATGTATGGTACACATTGTCGCAGTTAAAGAGAAAACAGGCTGTAAGTTTGTGAATGTCATTGAATACATGGAGGACTGTACTATAAAAATCATTAAAATAAAGTTATTTAATGATCGGTACAATGAAAGCACCGTCTACATGTTACATTTTATTTTAAGATTTCCTCATTCCTGCGACCGATTATTTTCGATACTGTCTATCTTCGAATGTCTACGAACTGCTCGCAGGTTATTCTATTAATTTAGCGAGTAATCTGGCAATCTGAATGCTACCTGTTGTAGTCCAGTCATTCGATAGTTTCGCCTGGCAAGTTTTCCGGAAGTTTTGAAAATTCGTATGTTTATAGATTTCGACATGCACCATATTGAAAAAATGGCGCCCAAAAACAGTTTTATGACGATATCTCCTTCTAAGCGAAACTCATTTTACGACGAAAATAGATATACGATAAATTAAAGTAGAGAAAGTTTCATATAATTTATGTACCAACCTTTTTTTTTGTAAAATGAATATCTTTGAGAATCAACCTACGTTACCTTCGGCCGTCTACCCTTCGCTCATGCATCCGCCGTAAACCAGAAGGGCGCCAGTCAATTCTTTTTTCACCGGGAACTGACAAGCTGGTATGACCTGGGAGTTGGGATGGAACAGGCCCAACTCCACCAAACCGAGAGCTCTGACGGATCCTACCAGAAAAGACGATGACTTAACGAATTCTATGAATTTTTGGGGTCGCTTAAAATCAGCAAACGCAACTGGATGCACGAACGGAAATGCACGGCCGCTCGAGTAAACGTCAGGCAAAAAATAGTGCGCGATACAGAGAGCAACGGATCGAGAACGTAACAGAACGAATCTGCACTATAAAATCGAAATCCCGTCACCAATTAATAAATTGGGAGACTCACCGGAGCTGGTGCAGTTAATCCGAGAAGGCCGAGAACCGTATCCAGAGGACACTCAGGTGGGCACTGCACTTGGTCACAGCACTACACCTCTGGAACACGCACGGAAAACCCATAGAATTTTCAGAATTTCACGAGAACTACACGAGCGAGAACTTTCTATACTGTATCGAAACGCAGCTAGAAAAACTATCAACAGATAGCATGGGAGCGCGACGCAGCTCGTGACACCTCGGTCGGTGCCCCGAGACAGACTGTTTAGACAGTAGCCAAATTCAATAACTAATCATTCTGATCATCTGATTGGTCGAGATCCTTCTAGCTGATACCTCTTCCCATTCCCTCGAGTCGTCTCTTTAAACCAAATCAAGAGCGTTTCTTAGGGAATCGATACATAATATTTTTAGAGAGATCCTTCACGGCCGTTGCCCCAGGGCATCGGGCGACAGCTGGACACCGCATCCTTAACTCGGGCAGGAGGTTCCTCCGCCGCCCTTAATCATAAGAAAACCTGATCTCCGGACGCTCTACAGCCCTTTGCCCATCTTCAGCGGGGCACCGGTATCTCACCCGGGCTTTTGCCGGTCCGTGGAGACGCCTCCGTCGGGCAACTGGGTACGTCGAGACTATTATCTCCCCACGGCAGATTCGAGCACCTCGACCTCAACTAAACAATATGAAAACTTTCCAGAGCAATGGCATAACTGTACGAATCTACCTGAGAGCGCAGCTTCTGAAGTAGCCAGAGTTGCCTTGTGACCGTGATTCGAAAAATCACGTCACAATATATACTTTTCGTTAATATACGAAATACGCGTGATGAAGTAGATCTCTGTTGGTTCGCGGCACTCATACGCTGAAACTATTCATTTTACAAAAAAAAGGTTGGCACATAAATTATAGGAACATTTCTCTAGTTTAATTTATCACATAACTATTTTCATCTTAAAATGAGTCGGAAAGGAAATATCGCCAAGAAACTGTTTTTGGGCGCCATTTTTTCAATATAGCGGCGCGAGCGGCAAAGATACGAGGTGACATAGTGAAAATTCGAAAAGAGCATGTTCAAATCTATAAAAACACCAATTTTCAAAACCCCCCGGAAAACTTTCCAGGTAACCCCCTTTTTGACTACTGAATGACTGGACTAGACATTATTTTTATTTTCAAACTTTTCACTAGCTATAGCCAAAGGTCCAACAGCCCCAGGCTTAAAAATTGGCTGGTGACTTGGCGTCGTGGAGCCAGAATCGCCACCACGCTGCATTTGTGCAGTTTCGTAAAGCTGCTTTTGCATCACAGCCAAAGAGACTTTATTGGCCGACAAGAAATCTTTCATGGAAATAAGTTCCCCGGACATTCTACGTGGCATATCTGCTTCGTTCTCCTCCGCCTTGACAGATTCACGCACACCGATTCTCGTGGTCCTTCTTCTGGAATAACAAATCGCTGACACGGAAGATTTCCTTCTAGGCAGGTGTGGTCCAGCCATGCCGCGTCCCTTGCACCGAAGCTTCCGTATCGCGTAATTCAGCGCCTGTTTAATTACGATCGACGTCACGTTCAATAGCGAATATATGCAGCAACATCCCATCACAAGAAACAGGAAATTCGCAAACCTGTACCTGTGAAGCGCATGAAATTCCTCTTAGTACTCGCCACTTTTCCATTGATGTGTTTTTGTCTGGAGCGGTTTAAAAAAATTACCCACCAATGTACGTAAGGGTAGTTGGGCTGTTGCGTGCTGACGAAATCTCCGAAGCCAATGGTGGCGAAACTCACGAAGCAAAAGTAGAGGGCTTCGAAGTAACCCCAACCCTCCAAGGGAGCGTAGAGGGCAGCGGCGCAACAGGCGACGGCACAGGAAGCCAACGAAAGATACAGCATAACCCAATAGACGCTGGGCTTCCAGTGGTCCAGACCGACGTCGTCGTCGTCGTCGTCGTCCTCGTCGTCGAGAATGTCGGGAAGCGAGGATCGGGGGTTCTGAGCTACCGTTGGCATACGACGCGATGCCAGAGTAGTCTTGCGAAGTCTTCTCTTCAGGCGACGAAGATGAAAGCCACGTAAGAGCCAGGCCAAAAACGTGATGATTCTTTCGAGGAAAAGATTAAAGAAGAGTATTCCACCTATCAAAATTAATGACAAACATGATTATTTCAAGGTCACTAGCGTCTGGTATTCTTTAATGAACACCAACCCGAGCAGCCGAGGAATCCGTAAAGAACGACGGCAGCTCTGCCAGCGGACGTCTGGGGCGCCGTGCTTCCGTATCCTGAAAGTAGGGTAAACAGATCGTTTACTCGTCTGTGAAAGGGTAGTCAAGGCGCGAGACTGGGTCGCTTCCAGGATATTAACATTCCGGAATTCGATCGCGCATTTTTACGCGTACGAGGCCGACGACCTGGAGACACGGACACTCTCCTTATCACAGGATTGACCGTTTCTTCCTCGTCCCTCGCGTGCGCGCACTATTAAATGACAACTGATCACAGACTGACCGATCGTCGATACGATGGTTCCCACGAAGTGGAAACTTCCAGGAAAATCCCAGCGACGCCTCTTGTTGATGATACCAGCTGCGGAAGCGTTTCCGTAAGCGTAGAGAAGTTCGTGCAAGCGTTGAAGTGCCTGAGGACTGTTCCGCAAATGATGTCTGCGAAACGCATGATAGACCCTCCAAAATTCAGCGGCCTGAAAACCAGAAGAAAAAGTTAAAGATAAATTAGGATCAAGCAAGTAACTGACTGATCGTCCAGCCGCGAGATGATCTACCTGACGAATCTCGAGATCAGCTTCTAGTCTCTGGAAGAGCGCAGCGCCCGCGAGCATGTAAGCCGCGAGGACGCCGGCCAGGAGGATGAACCTTGCGTTGTCCTCCGCGAGACCGCTGCACACGCACATCCCCGATGACTCTCATCTCTCTGCCGCGAAGGGTATGAATCTCATCCCCACTATCGGTTCAGCCACAGAGCCGCGCAAGCTCCGCGAGAACTTTGCGCCAAAGAAGAGCCGAGTCGCGGCGGAAGAGTCGTTTACTATACGAACTCTCGGGCCGGTGACAATCTCTTCCTACGAGAATGCGGAAGTTACCGCTGGCTTCCTACAATAATTCTTGTTTTTATTCTGACAGGAGTCGATCGATAACTTACTATGAGAGAAACCTAACGTAACAGATTTTCTGAAACGACCGGAACCGGCACCATCCGGCGAAGCCGTTCAGGAGGTCGAGGGTCAAATCACCAGAGTGGCCACCATGCCTATCTGGGACAATCTCGGAGGCTGGCATTGAAAGCTCGCGCGAATCTTTTGAAAGGTTAAAAATAGAAAGAAATGTGTGTGTCGTTAGTTCTGCATTCAAAGCACATCTTAGCATCCTCTGACGGAAAGTAGTTCAAAAGCTTCGGGTGCAGTGCAAACGCCAGAGGTAATTAGAAGAAGCCGAGTGTCATCTGAAAGAGCTAAGAAATATTTGGAAATGAATTGGCCTTGACGCTTTGAACTTTTCATATTGCAGCACCTAAAGGCCGATGTTGAAAGCATCGTTGGATGAGCTTACTATGGGTAAATAAATATAAATCGTAGCAGGGACATTCAGTAATAAGAAGTCAAAACTTAGTCGACCAGACGATAAATCATGAGCATGCTCGCATTCGTGTAAGGTCTTATGGAATATGTCTAACTCTGTGCAACATCGGGAAATACTGATAGTCTGTGTGACTGTTTGGAATGAGCGTTGGAAGACGGCGATGAGGGCGAAGCTAAAGCGTAAACAGTGCTCTAATAAAAATAGTTTATTAACAGTCATCTAGGCAAGTTAACGGCGTTCTACGGATTTACATAAATAGTTCTTATTGCCGACGGATACGCTCTTACTTCATATACAAATATATATATATCTCATCTACGCGTAAAATATGTATACTATAATAATTTATCAATTCATATAATATCATTAGGTTCAGAGTCATTAATACTACACGGCAATGGAAGTTCTTTTAATATCATTCTATCTGAGATTTAGTCTCGTTGGGCTTAATCAGTGTCTCGTTTGAGGATCTTCCTCGAGTTTTCTCCAAACGACCTGAAACAATTCAATGAAATAAGTTTAAAGAGGAATCGTTAGAAAAATTGCTTTGTATCGTTTTCTGCTTCCAATCTCTAAAGGCTAAACATACGTTGCACATCTCCCGAACCAGAGCTTTCTCGCCGTCGTGTCCATCTTCTCTTTCGAGCTGTTCCCTGACCTCGAGCACTTGCAGGGCACGCACAACAGCTTCGGGTCGACTGCTCAGATGAGGCTCAGTGGGACTACCAGGATTTTCCCAGACCTCTCCTGGAGGCGGCTCCCAACCCTGGGCCCTGGCTTGAAGCATATTCTTGTCCTCTTCGAGCTGCTTCACTCGCTGCTCCAGGCTTCTTACGTATTGCATTGTTTGATCTGTATGTATCAGAAGGTTAAATTATTTTTTTATAAGGACATCAAGTTCGATTGCCGTACTCAGAAAAAAAATAAGTTACCGTTAAAGGTAGGAGCATGTCTAGGTCTGGGAGGTGCAGTTTCCTCGGCATTGGTGCTTGAACTGCTCCCATCGCCATCGTCCCTCTGGCCGCCGCCTCTTTCCTCGTCGAGGTAGAGACAAAGTTCCTTGAGTTCCAAGTTATCCTTTATTAGCTCCTGTTGCTTGTTGTCTAGCTGCCTAAGCTTGTTCTGATACGCCGATACTTCCTGGCGCATCACGCTCGCCGTGTATCTTCCGAATCTTTGCCATTCCCGAGCCAATTTGCGTCCTTTTTGCCGATCATCGTCCAGGAAGCAGCAGAGATCCCGCAGTTCCTGATTGTCGTCACTGAGCCTCTGATTGGCCTCCTTGAGCGCGCGTAGCTCACTCAGCTATAAACAGGAAGTTTCTTTAGTGGGAGGCAGAAAAGGGGGAGGAGAAGGTGGATCACATTCCGGGATATTGGACGATGAATCACGACTGGAAAGACCTCAGTAGGTGGGAGGATGAGACACGAAACGTACCAAACTCTGTATTTGACGATTCTGCTCGGCGGCGAGCCGTGCGATGTCACTCTCGGTCTTCCTGACGAATTTCAGCATTTCCACGGGGCCAAGTCTCAGGAATTCCTCGTCGGTGATCCTTTGACGGACAACTGGCTGACCTGCCGTTGGGTATTGACTGGTTGGCGGCAGGAACTGACCCTGGGCAAGTTTTGCCTGAGTATAGAGATGCGGCGTAGTGCTTTTAGTGGGATTAGCAGGATTGGGGAGGCTGCTCGTAGGTTGAGTCGATGCCTCTATCTTTGCGGAGAATTTGCTTTGTACATCTTTGGATTGGGTCGCGACGCGTGGTTGGCTCTGCTGTTGGTGCTGCGCCTGAGGATGATGTCCGATAATAGTGGCGGATCCCGCTATTGTATTTTGCGACTGGATTGCCGCCGAAGATGCCGGAAAGTGCGGCTGATTCTTCAGGATTCCGGTACTTGGCTGCGGAGGTGGCTGATACCGCGGTGGTACCTGGTCCACTGGTTTGATCACGTGCGAAGGATGCTGCGGCTGCTGGGACTTATTCTTATTGGACATCGCGGCTAATTTAGCTTCGGGCAGCGCCGCGTCCCATTTCATAAAATCCGCCGTACACTGTGCCCGTGGCGCGAGTCCCTCGACCCGCTAAAATCTGGGTCACTCTTCGTGTTTGTCTCTCTCTCTTTCTCTCTCTCTCTCTGTTCCTCTCTCTGTTGGACAGAGAACGATTTCTTCCTCCTGCTCCTACACACTTGTTTATCCTCTCCTCTCTCGTTCTTCTGCTGCTCCTTCTTATGTTAGGCCCCTTTTTATTCTTCTCTCTCAGTAGGCCTTTCTCTAGCTGTCTCTCTTTGTCTCTCCAGGGCCCGTTCTCGCATACGAGTATTACGGGGCCCAATGCTTCCTTAGAAAATCCGTCTCACTAACTTTTCTGCGACGGTTCAGCTTTAACTTCATTTGACAACGTTTCTACGACACATTTCAGAAAGTTGCGTTATGCTGGCGACTCGATGGTCAACGTCGAGACGGGATGCATTCCGTACTTTAGCCTTAAGGTACATTCCTCGATGCATCGTTTTCAGCCGAGCACAAACGCTCGAAGCAAACGATGAGCAGCAGTTCTTACATTTTTTCTCAACAAAAATGACTGAGGATCGAGTCTCACGGGTCGATCAAGCGATCGCATCTCCTGATCTAGATTGACTAGAACGCATATACGATTCAAAGAATGCGTACCTGTCAACACAAACTTGCGAAAGGAACAGAGATCGAACTTGATGCGACCCGCTTGAGAACTTCTGGAAGCATATAGGAAGCCGTGTAAGTTTGAAAGAGAGGCTATACCTTTCTGTGACAGGAGAACTATTCGACAAAATACGCAGAATGTGGCGTTGGAGGAACAATCGCAGCATCCGGAAGACGTAAATAACGGGCCCCACTTCCGCGGAGATGAGCCAACCAGATACCCGGTCCCGCGACCCTTCCGAATTTCGAATGGAACTCGACAAATAGCAACACAACCACCACTACCACCACCGAAGCACTACCGGGTCTATACTGAGTCAATGAGTCACGAGGAATACGTCAAAATCACAGAGGAAAGATGGCGACCGCGCGAGCCAGCGTCTGACGTGATTGCGGACGACGCCGAGACTTTAACGTTGCCGCACGGGAATGCCAGAACGCGCACCCATTGGCTGTTGAACGCACGGATTTCTATCGCAGTCTGAACCACGTTGGGAGAAATAGAATGTGGCCCCGGCAGGGCTTCATTGGGTCAGGTATGCTCCAAGCGCCCTGGTAACTTTCCACCTCTCTCTTTCCCAAGTAACTTCCCTCCCGGGCAATTTCCGCGATTCTCGTTCTTCTTTGGATCGAAGAATTCTTTTGAATGTTCAGTAACTATCACGGTAACTTCCATCCTGATCGAGTTTCTGGACCCCATCTGATTGTCGATATTGCTGGCTCTGAGTGTAATTCCCTGTACTTTCTCATTCGTTCATCAGCACTGTACTTTTTCACAGGAAAATATGTAAATAGTCGTCGAGCAAGCAAGTACACTGTTCACAGGGTATTCTCGTCAGGTTACTAAATACAAGGACTCTTGGAAGTGAGATGGACGAACAGATGAAATAGAATAAGAAGAGAGGCTATTTTACCTTGGGGAATCTTATTTGGAAGCAGGTAGCATCCTATAGCATCGTCCCTTTCTTCCAGCAGTTTCCCGGAACATAAGAAGTTTGACCTGAGGGAGAAGAGAGGAAATCCTGTGAATGTGAACGATTATTTTGTGAAACGTTGTGCGCCCTGAAGGAATGGTTTCGTAGGCGGGCCCGGTTGTGCCGCACCTGACCAGATAGCGCAGCGTGGTGGTGATGGCAGTCCTGTTCCGTTGTTCTTCTTGGCCTCGCGCTATTTACTCTTGGACCTACGAGACACCAGGCTCTGTTCCGTTCGCAATGACTGCTAGGTCGCTTTGATGTCTTAAGCGGAACGAGGAATATGGCAAAGCAGATCGTGGCTGCTTGGAATAGAACGCAGTCCGTGCTGCTCTCAGATTTGCTCCATTCGCCAGTGAAGCAACGGTATTTCGTGAAAGGTCAACGTATACGCGTACAAACAGGCTCATTAAATGTTCTATTTAAATTATCTTTTGTTTATTATTCATAATATTATTTCTTATATGCACATAGGTGCAAATCTACGTATAAAATTGACACGGACATTATATCGAGCACCTTAAAAATAGACGGTCCTCGCAGTTCTATCATAGCAACACTTCTTTGCACCCAGAATAACACGCGGAAAGTATTACGAAGGCTTTCGATCGCCTCCTTTTTGAGAGCCTTCCATCCTCATCTTCATGATTATCAGGTGAAGAAAGAATTTCTTTTGGACAGGAAGGAGTCATCACATATTTGTTTCTCCAAAATTGAGATCATTTTTGCTTTTTGGAGATAATTTTGTACCTGATAATATTTTTGGCAAAACTTAGGTCGATCGCGTTCCGAACGTAAGTTTAATAATATGGAGAAAATTCCAATCTGATCCGATCGGTGAAAGTCGCATTTTCCTGAATTCCATCCATAGAAGAGAACGGAAATTCACAGCGACGTCCGAAAAAGGAGCTGACACTCTGCGTAACGACTTCCTCATAATCTTGGAGTGACTTTCGCAATTGCTAAAGCGAGAGATGCAAATTAATTTGAAAATCGTCGATTGATAATGGATGGAGAAAGTCATAGATTAATTTACACGAGAAATACGTGGACGTTCTAGGGAGATAAATTAGCAAATGCGCGTATCAGTCCAGATTTTCTGGCTAAAGATGCTAAACGGCGCCGCCGTATTCCTCGCTGGACGGTGAATCGTCGCTGGGAGGCGGTCTTGGAGGTCTTGGCGGTCTATGATGATGCACCACAGGTATGGCTCTTCTCGGAGGAGGTGGCGGATGACTGCTATAAGAAGTATCGTCGCCTTCCTCGCTGCTCGGCGAAGGTGATGGGGCCCTGTCCTCCTGTTCTTGGAGAAGCTGTCGAAATTCCTGAATAGACTCGTTCAGCGACCAAAGCTGAGACAACAGCGACAGATCCAGTTGACGCAAACCGAACTGCAATTGAGATTGATACAACTTAGGTGCTTCCGCTCGTAAAATATTCGTTGGCAGGATAGAAAAACTAATGGCAAAGGTTCGCATCCTAGCAAAGAGGATGATTTATAGAGGGAATAACGCACGCTACCTATTATTTGCAGAGAAGGTTCAGAGCTGCAATTCATGGGAATGGAAGAGAAAGACAAAAGTAAGAGAAGAAGAGAGCAAGGGAAAAAAAAGGGAAGAAATGAAAGGAGTATCAGGAGAATAAGAAACGCGAGGGAAGGAAGCTTGAGCTGTGGAGGGTCACGCCTGAGGGAATGCAGCGTGGGAGCGGCTGAGGTAGAACGCGCTTCGTGTCCCGATTGCCTATCGAATTGACTGTTCCAGCCTACCAAACTATGTGACACTCAGTGTCGAATGATTTGGTCATGACGTCGATCGAATGACCAAGCTGAAATCGCAAAGTGTCTTTTGTGCCGAATAAATATTCATCAAGTTTTGCAGTTTGCCCACGCACCTCACTCACTCTTTCACTCTCCCATTCGGCCCCGTCGAGGCGGCTACGTACCGGACGCTCGTGAAAACATCAAGTCTCACGTTACGTTATGGAAATATTCCCCCACACCCGACCCCCATCTACACTTTCAGACACACGGAGACGCTCCAGAATGCCTCACGGGTGTGACTTACGCAACTACCTAACGCCAACCGGTACTAATTCCACGACTGATGCGCCTCCGGAGGAAACTCGAATGAAAGTTTAATGACAAAATCAAAGTACCATTTCCCTCCGAAGAATGGCGAGTTGGGTGTCCAGGGTAGTGAGCTGTCTCGTAGGTGGCGAAGGCCTGGAGCCGGGTTGGAGCTGCTTCGTCACTCTCTGGGACTTGCTGGATGATCTCGCTGGGGGTGGTGGTGGTTCACTCCCGTCGCGAACAATGTTCAGGTTGAAGCCACTGAGGCTCCTCGGCAGGGGCGGCAAACCTTGTAACGAGGACATTGCGATCCTCTCCTTTATACTGTAACGTAAAAAAGCGAACTTCTAGAACAGTTTACCGTTAGTCATTTTTTATTGCCTTCGAACTGATCGCTTATCCAGACTCCTTGAAAAAATGGCCTTTATCTTAACGCTAAGAGAAATCCAATTCGGTATAATGATTAATTCCTACCAATGGTGCTTTTGATTATTACGTTACTTTTATAACGTCCCGTGCCTGTGCAGCCAGCACTTACGATTTCTTCTTCTCAAAATCTACCAAATTATTCGTCAATGTATTAATTGTACCCAGTAGCCAGCTACATTTTTAGATAAATAATAAATACGAGATATCTCGTCATCCGTCTATGAAATGTGTTAAGATTACGAAGACGTCTGTCGCAGTCTCTACCTAGAAAAGTCAATCTCATCGAAACTGCTGCAGCCGTTGAACCGCTCGGAAAAATCATCAGCGGGTATTGTAATTTGCGTAGAGGAGTAACGGACTCCGGCTTCCAGCCAATCCTGATGATGGATGTTGTCGTTGTCCTCGAAGGCAACTTTACGCTCTGGTTCGTCAACGACGACCACTGTCGCGCACTCATCGCTGGAAATAGTCCCAGCACTCGTCCCGGTATTTTCTTGCTCGTTCGACGCCTCAGCGGATTCCCGATCAGCGGGATCGCTTTTGCCACTCGTTGAACCGAACTTTCTTGTAGGTTGCTCGCACGCTCCTGACTTTTTTCCTGTGTCCTCCTTCGTCACTTTTGCGGAATTCAATGCTGAGGGGAATCGTCGATCACCGAACGCGGCAGCCGGGCTCGAGGACTCGTCCTTGTTCCCGTCGTGAGTTTCCTTCTCGGATTCCGTGGGACGAATATCATCTGGAAACTGGGGAATGTTTCTGATTGTACTGTCGAGGACTCCAGACTGAGGTACCCGCTCATTTTCGACACTGGAGTTTGCTCCAGACCTCTGACCCGTTATGAGGACAGCCCTCTGTCGCCGGTTCTCCGAGTCCTCAATATTCTCATTGGCTGTACGGGTAGACCTATCGTTCGGAGACTTGGCATTATTCGAGGAAACTCGCAACCTGGAGGCCACCTCGTCGGAAGTCACTCCTGTGCTCGCAGACGTACGCTCTTCCACGAATGAGTCCTTCTCAGGTTGTTCACGAGAAGATTCATAGACGAGAGTCCGTCCAGCAGCACCGTCCTGATCCACTCGACTCGAAGACCGCCACGGCTTCGCGTTGGGAGGTGGTGGTGCCTGCCTCGTGGGACAAGGCGGCCTGGGGGATCTCTTGAGTGCTTCCGCGACCACCTGTCGACTTGGTCTCGGTGGCACGGGAGGAGGATGCGTCCTCTGATTGTGAGTTGCAGCTAGCTGCATTACGCTTATGGTTAGAATCGATGATCCCAGGAACACGATGAGTATTTGGGAGAAGGGAATATACACACAGGGGGAGGGGGGGGGGGGCAGAAACTGAGCACTGTGCACCGAGGCCTATCCTCACGAGTGTATAATCTTGCGAATCAGTTTGCCATTTTATTGTTTCTTGGCTACATGTTAGCCCTTCTTCTCTATCGGCTTTATTCAAGAATTCAGATAGAGGATACGACACTCGCGTGCAAATCACTCGATGAGCACCGAATCTTTTTATCGGTCACGATATAACTATTTTTATCTCGAGGAGTATTTCGAAATTGATCGACAGGCATCACGAATTTTTCTAAACGTTCTGGTCACTTTACTGATACAAATAAGAATCGATTGATCTTCCGGCGGAAGCGAATCGTATTTTTCGTGATACGCCAAGAGCGAAATCTAACGAACTCTCCTCACTGGCGTAAAGACCGCTTCGAACTGACTCTCTGGGATCCCGCAAACATCCTTCGCATTCGAGGGACCACGTGACTACCACTAGCGGCTACGTTCTCGAGCATCAGGTAGGTAGTCACTCGACAATGTGTTTCTGATTCCGAGAGGCAGTGGCAGGCAACGGAGGAGATAGTGAGCTGGCTTCAGGGTATGCGACGTTCTATCGGCTTGTAGTATCGCGTGAGAGAGTACGAGTTTCGAGGGAAAGGAAGACGGGGAGAGTGGAGGAAGGGAGGAGGGCACTATTGGCTATCCCTGCTGCTATGCTGTTACGCCATTACTATCCCACAACCACAGTCAACACTCTACCAGTATCACATCGCGCGCTGCTTTACACTGACAGGCATGGACAGGGACGAATTAGCACTTTAGGGGACCCCGTAATCGGCTGGCTCCCTCCAAGGAAACGATCCTTACAAACGCAATTGCTTGCTGGTTGTCTATAGGCCTTAAAATAACGAATCGAGAAGATATACATTGAACTGACATGAACTAGAGTAGGTTTCATAGACAATAGTGTTGATTCAACTGCAATAGTTACAACGGCAGGTAGCCAGCACGTTGCATAATATAATGGCAATAACGATCATCAGGGATTCTGGTGGCTGCGCTATTATTGCGTTTCGCATTTGCCAATTAGTCGCAGTATACAGAGAATTTCGCAACGGCTGGCAATTATTCCACGAGGCGTACTTCCGTCGTAATTACGTCTCCTAATCGCACCGTGAATGCTGAGGCGCGCGAGAACCAAAGGACGCTGCTAGGATGAGTCTCTTTCTCTATTTCCAAGGAACCGAGCTCCTGTTACCGGCCATCAATTTTCAAGCATTCGAAGCGTCTAAGGAAATCGGGTTGCCGCTCTAGAGGCGCAATTTCGTTTGACAGTCAGCACAGAGAATATTGTGGGAAAAGATTCTCGCTTACCTGATATTTGGCTGCTCGATGATAGTCGGAGGACCGAAAGCACGGCTATTCCTTGAACTTCCATTCTTGACGACACATAGGGCACAGATGACTTGTTTGCTGCGAATTCAGCCACTTCATGATGCAGTGAATGTGAAAGCAATGCGAGCACTGGCCCCACACTGGAACAGAATCAAGAACGCGTTCGTAACCGTACAAGATATTCCGAGGAAGGATACATTCCGGCAATGCCTCGCCAGTAGGGCAGTCAAGAGTTTTTGCGTGCGCGAAAGCGTAAGCGCTTCAAAACAGAGAGTAACAAAACGCTTCGACTGTTCCGCACTGACTGGCGATCGATATTTTCTGGCATATTGCGCAGCCGTCGGTTTGAGACTTGCCAAGCGTGTCGTTTCATACCCGACGCGATTGAGTGTCTAAAGTCGTGAGAATCGTGCTGTTAATAGCGATTCATGAATAAACGATGGAAAGAAGAACAAATACCTAGTGGACAATCATCGCCTGGAACCTTGCAGTCTGGACAGCTAGCATCGAAAGGCATTCGGCAAATGCCACAATTGTCATCATTTGCGATCCAGCGCCACGTGGCGACGCCAGTCCAACCTAGAAAGAAAATATACTGGAAATCCTGTTGCTCGTGGCGACTATCAAACGACACAACCTCAACGATTGTTTTGCTACGAAGAACCGTTACTACTAATCGTGTAAATTGTGAGAGAACCAAATCCTTTTGTTTATGCACGTTCTGGTACTTACTTTTAATGGTGACTTTCATTATATCACATGGCAGAGAGAAAACGGATAGAAGCTTGTAAGAAACGTCAGAATCTACGAAAGAAACGTACACGAACGCATAATCATTGACAATCACGTACTGCCTTCGTTCGATCGCTAGATGGCAACTGATGGCAACTGATGGCGTCTGCAACATGAAGTTCGCGCAGCACGTGCAGCGATCCTGAAAGAACTTCAGAGAGGGACTATTTTTCTGATTGAGGTTGGTCGCGTGTCATGGAAACGCTGCTGCGGCGCTATCTCGCAATAGGAATGCGTGTCGTAAATTGGAAACGTTGAAGCTACGGAGATTTAACGTGGGAAACGGAGGGAAAGTGTCTCGTGGGGTGAGGCACCAGTAGTTGAATGAGGCAGAAGCACATCCGTGAGGAAGACGGGAGGGTAGTGGCAGGAAAATGCTCGCGAAGCGAAGAAAGACGCGATGATGCTCCCCGAGTGAGTGGAAGTCTCGATCGTAGTGAGCCTGCCACTTGCGGCGACATGGCGGGTTTTCGGGACGAGGATAAGGCTCTCTTCCCTATTCAGAGCATCTCCTCGATCGTACAAATCTTCCAGAACCAGCTGGAAAACAGTTCCGAGCCTGATTTGGCTCTGCTGTCGATTCTTGTTGGCGCTGTGGAAAATTCACTAACCTGCAATCGGCCGGTTACGACGCAGGAAAGCACCGTCTATGATGAGCCTAAATTGCCGGCCGTAGAATTTCACATCGCCGAGGCGCTTTATACTAAGTTCCATGCTGTCATCAAGGGTGCCGTCGACCTCACTGTCTATGACACTAAGTATGCCACGAGAGAACTCGTTAAAAAAGTTTCGGATGTCGTATGGAATTCTCTCACGAGAAGCTACTACAAGGATAGAGCACATCTTCAGAGTCTCTACAGCTATCTCACGGCCAATAAACTTGACTGTTTTGGAGTTGCCTTTGCAGTTGTTGCAGGGTGTCAGGTTTTGGGTTTTAAGGATGTACATCTTGCCATGTCCGAAGATCATGCTTGGGTTGTTTATGGTGAGGATGGTAACGAAACAGCTGAAGTCACATGGCACGGTGAGTTTTTTTACTTGAAGATACTTTGTTAAAGCATCGTTCGTTGGTGATGTACCAAATTCATAATAAGTGGTATTTGTATTTGTGGCAATAGGGAAAGGCAATGAGGATAAACGTGGCCAGCCGGTTGAAACTGGTGTAGCTTCCCGCTCTTGGCTCTATGTTAATGGACAAGCAGTTGTTTGCAACAGAGCCATGGAGGTTGCGACAATAGTTTCTGCCATAAATCCTAGTCTAAGCGCAACTGCGGATGCAGCTGAGGTAGCATTACTCCAACAGGAATTGCTTTGGCTTCTTTATGATTTGGGTCATCTTGCGAAATATCCCATGGCTCTGGGTAACTTGGGTGATTTGGAAGAAGCAGCACCGACACCTGGTAGACCACCCGCAATAGAATTATTTCAGGTACTCTTAATTATATTCAAGAATTTTTTGGCAATAATCTAGAAATGAATAGGTAGAATTAGTGAGACCGAAAAAAATTTCATTTTTCGCTGCTGCAGGAAGCCGTTCGTTCGGCAAGAAAGTACTACGGGAATGCTCATGTTTATCCTTATACGTATCAAGGAGGATACTTATACAGACACGGATTACATGCTAACGCGCTGGCCTCTTGGGCTGGTGCAGCTGACGTTTTAAGAAAGTAAGTTCAATCAATCATTCGTTAATACGCAGTTTACTGGCGATAAGTTGAATAAAGTACTTAATGTGTATAACTGTAAATTACCGTAAAGCAATATACATACGATACTAACATCGCTTCATGTGGGACAGATACGATTACTCACGGGACGACGGCGAGATTTATAAGGAATTGCTGGAAATCGCTAACGAATTGATACCGCACACGGTGCGCGCCGATGAGCGGCTTTTACGTCAGCCACGTTGCTTTGCGTATCTTTTACGGTTTTACGACGGGATTTGCCAATGGGAAGAGGGGGCGAATACTCCGGTGCTGCATATCGGTTGGGCAAGGCCTCTCGTTAACACCATTTCAAAATTCGACGCGAGTATTCGTGCCCAGGTTGTAATCGACTGTTGCGACGCAGAGACCAAGCAAGAAGAGGAGAAAACACGAAAGCGGGAATCCACGCCCGAAGAGTCGCTCAACAACAACAACAACAATAACAACAACAACAGCTACTGCAAGACGAAAGAGCGAGGGAGTACGGCACGGGATCTCATAAAGAGTCTCGAGTCGAAAGTTCCAGCAAATCCGGCACCGATGCATCCCAGTATTCAGGCACTTACAGCAGCTTGCAGCGAGAAGATTCTTAATAGGGATTATCTACTTCAGGGTGGCGGTGAACCATTTGTTGCTCCTCCAGAGGATGCTTTACCACCGGCACCTTCCACTTCCCAAGAGAATCTAGATCCAGAAGTAGAGACCGATTCCGAGAACGAAAAGCCCAGGATAACTCTGTACAGTCAAAAGATGAAGGGCTTGAAGGATCTGTTGCTCGCGGAGAAGCTCAATACTCACGCTATATCGCTTCAGTTGACCGCACAGAGTCAAGTACAAATAGGTAAGAAAGCTCGCGGTACCGACGAGGTCGGCGTCAATCAGCGTCCTAAGAGGACACGACGAGAATAATGCGTCACACGGGCATTCGCATTCTCGCTACTAAGTATCGACGCCTCGCTCATCGTGTGCGCGTCCTGTCCTCCGGAAGATAACTGGTAGACGAGATCCGGGTGAGGAAGAAACTATAAAGTTACGCGGAAGGCGACGAGGACGGGAAGAGTTATGATTTTGTTTGTTAACGTCACACTCGGTCTACCCCTCGATTTCTCCCTATCGAGAAAGTTCGCCCGCTTTATTTGCATTCGTCCATTTGCTGCTGATTGTTGCGCGCAATTTGCAAAAGGGGAAACGCCTTTCTGCCTTACAAAATGAAAAGGAGAACCGTTAACCTTAGATGTAGATGTAGATGGAGTAGAGTAAGACACGATGAAATTTTCTAGAAGAGTACAAAAATTTTTCCTTATTTAGACAGGTGGGTCTACCTTGCTTTGACTATTCCGCGAATCGCTATTATTGTCGCTATTATTGCTATTATTGCTATTAACACTATTCTGGCCGACGTTTCTTGCGGCTGAAACTATTTCCTAACCCTTTCGTTGCACTCTCCCTTATTTATTGATTCAAGTTTTCTCGAAGTATCTATTGCACTGTGAATTATGAATTACGAATTACGATTAATACGTTCTCGTTACATGGTTTTTACACGGTAGTTGAGACTTCTGTTAGAATTACGCTTTTATGATCTAACAAGGGAACCACTACATTCCACTCCTTAGGTGGTGCAAAATAATTAAGTTTTTTAGCTAAGGTACCTTAAGCATCAAATGCTCGCTTATTTTTATAACTATTTATTTTCAAAGTAATCTTAAGTATTTATAGGCCGTGGTTCCCCCCCGCCTGCCCCTTATTTTTTTAATTCTCGTTATGGTTACTTGACGCTGATATCGAATTATCGCACGTAGCAAGCTGTACGCGTAATCATTGATTGATCGCAGAACTAGCGAAATTTTATTCTTTCGACAAGGAAAAAGTATTAAATTCCGATTGGATGATTTTTTTATTCACAAACTGACCGAATGCCTTCGATTTCCTTAAGATGCTGGAGCACATAGAATTATTTCACGTTCGTGAGAACCGAGGACGCGAGCACAGCGTAAGTTGAATGTCGAAAAAGCCGTTAGCGTGAAACGGTAGTTTCGTCGTAGAATAGAAGATGATTCAAATGATCATGATGCTAACGAATACAAAATTGGTCCGTGGAGACCAATAATCACGTTTATAATGAAGGGCGCTATCTTACTGTGATGCTGAATATACTATACATATACTATTAATAACCGTAGAAATAGTAAGGAGGAGCACGCCACAGATCGAGTGCGCCTCCGAGTGATTCGATTTTCGAGACTCGAGGGGAGGAGCTATCGATCTTCGGCTCGCTGCAGATAAATATATATTATATTATAAATATATATTATATTATATACACTAACGGACGACTGCAGTAGTCATGTAATGTACTGGACTACGACGAGGTATTTCTTAAAATTTGAGAAAACGCCAAGGAAAGAAGAGTGTCCTTTTAGAAAGGCTGACGAACCTGCGAAAATTGATTGGGATCGAAAGATAGCGCGCTGATGTACGTCGCCGTGGCGCAGAAGAAGTAAGAAGAGAGAGAGAGAGAGAGAGAGAGAAAAGATTAAAATTACGTAGCAGATGCACGCTCTTGCATTGAGAATGCGTGTGCAAATGCGCTGGACGCGTATCGACTGCTCTCATTCGCCTAAGCGTAAAC
Source organism: Trachelus tabidus (assembly GCA_030142655.1). Lineage (NCBI taxonomy): Eukaryota > Metazoa > Arthropoda > Insecta > Hymenoptera > Cephidae > Trachelus > Trachelus tabidus. The sequence continues at coordinate 91,980 of JARQTI010000492.1, forward strand.
GTACCTTAATTCTAATAAGCACGATTTGTTTTGTCCAGGTGGCCCAGCCGGCATTTTTCAGTATTCGATGCTGCATCGACGCGTCACATAAAGTGACAGCGCGGTTACGCATTAAAGGTGTCGATACGCATAATGGTAGTTATACGAGAGGTATGGTGTAACAGAACAGTATTTTTATATTAGCGTGGCGCGGGAGTCTGTTAGCAGCGGCTCGCTTAATTCAAGGCTATGGCGGTGGCAACGGCGGCGGCAGCGGATTTCGTAAGCGCGCAGATGGCGATTCGTCTGTGTGACGTGGACGATGATATAAATGATGCGAGTAATATAAATGACTTCGCGACTCTTCTTTTCGGTGATTCGCGCGCCCCCGTAAACGCTCGTTTACGTTTTTTCCCTGTTTTACCACGCTGATCGCTGACTTTCTCATTTCTACCGTTTAGTCCCTCCAGACTTTATTTTCATAGACTCCTATTCAGCTGCTAAAGATTTCGATGCCGAATTCTAGCAGCTAGTATTGTAAACACATCCTTTTTTGTAATCTGGTTCGCGACGCTATAGCCGATATTTTAATGTTGGACACACACCCTGCCTTTACTTCTTGAACATCGATGTCAAATAATTGTCTATAAAAGGGTCTGGTCTGTGCGCTAAGTTCAATGAGGATGGTCGTACTGTCGAATTTACTATTCGCCTCAATGATAAAACTACTTCGTGCCATAGGTCCCACTTTACCTTCGATTCATAAGCACTGTCGTCGATTCTGTGAAAGATTATAATCAAAATGCCCCATTGTCCTTAGCGCACAAGAGTGACCTGACTGTGTAGCATCTAGTTGGTCCATCGCCGACCACTCCGTAGTCGACATGTAAATAAGTGAGACTCAAGTGCTCGATGCTTTTCAAGGACGTTAATCGTACAGGAAATACGCGAGCGAGACGCAGCCTGTCACTTTGAATTTTTCGCGATTGACTTCCGTAAGGTCTTCGATTGTCGTTCTGAAATCATCGAGTCCTCGCGTCTTCGCCGAGAATATTCATGTAACAATTTAATCGACGAAATCTACTTCCACGGGGGCATATAACTAGAGGGATTAAGCTACCTATTCATAGAATCATAAGTAAAAAAAAACTCTTTACCCCATTCGCTGAGAATACTTCATGTACTTAAAGGAAGCTTCTGTAGGAGCTGCAGCATCGGTGATACGTTATTACGATTGTTATGTTAACACTTAACTACAAAGCTACTCGTTGTTGATGAACAAGCCTCTTTTGTCCGATCGACGAATGTGCATCCAATTGCATAATGAATTTGCTCTCGACGTTAAACCGTCAGAGATGCTATTAAATAAATCAAGAGATGCGCGACGCTCTCGTTGCTTTTACCATTTACGTCTTTTGATATTTTGCGCACGAAATAATCACGGCGAGAACACAGAATAGGGTGCGTGCTACTCGATTGTTGGGAACTCCCTTGTTCCCATTTCTACACACATAAAATATTCTCTTCCGATGATTTTTCTGCGATGTCAAATAGTGTAGTTGCAGTTGTTGTTAACCGACAGAACAGTGAGTTGTAAGGCATCATGGGAATGTCTTGTTTTTCTGTGGATCACAATAAACTATTTTATTCTAATTTTTCATCAGAAATCTCTTTGTCATCCTTCCCCAAATCTGCTTCTCGATAAATAAATACGGCAGAGTGAGGAGCGTTAGCGGTTGATTGATATATCTTTTTTTTATTGGATGACTTACAGCAGAGTCGCGATGCATTATCTTTACGTGATCGAAGGAAGATTACAAGAAAAAAATATTCGACAAGTTCCTTCGAAACATAAGTTATTGTAATCGCTTGTGGTGTGTGATATTGGATAATATCGTATTTTAATGTTTGAAGTTAGATAAGTCATCCAGGAGTAGAACGAGTGATAACGCATTAAACGATTATAATATAGAAAAGATGAATAATAAATTACAGGTCGACTAACGTAACTCAGTGTAACAGTAATATTTGGTAATTGGTTGTCTTTAATATAATGTAGAATATTACGCAGTGACGGCGCAGAGTGAAGCGTCTTCGATGGCGTCTTCAGCGAGGCCACGCGTCACTTCATACGCACGTGAATGTTACCTTTAATGGAGTACGGCACGCTGGTAACTTACACTTAACGCTTACTCCTAGAGTTGCTATAATACAAAAGGTCAAAGGTTGCCGCTCACTGAAGATGACCTTCGACCTGTCTTAAATGGATGAATTGGTGAGAGGAATGGCCGCGCTAATACTGGCTATTTTTCATGTCGACGATGAAAATCGCGCGATTTCTTCTAGGAAAGTCATATGATCATCCGAGGACGATTTATTTCTCATTTGAAAATTTGGCATTAAATTTATCGTTATCGTACCGCGATCAGCAACCATTGAGATTCTGGGATTCTCAATCTGTGATCTTGAAGGATGCTCAAGGTACGCGAGAGAAACTTATTATTGATGATCGATCGTTTGGAAAAACCACTCAGTGAATCGTCGAAGTTGCTGAGCAGCCGCGTGACTCTCGTCCTGTAGTCGACGATTCTCGTCTCGCAGACGACGTACTTCATCCTCCAGTGAGAGTCGTCGACGAGTCTCACGAGCCACCCTTAGTTCTAGAGTAGATACGTGAGTCTGTAGGTCGGTCACGGTATTTCTAGAAAGATCACAATCAGCCATAATCTAAATTCTGCTCAAAATTGAAGTATCTTATCGCTCTCTGGGTCTCCTTTACTTACGTTATAGCGTTGGTCCCGTCGATGAGTCTTTCGTCGCACCAATCTTGCCCGTGCTGCTTCGTCGCTGATCTACCATTCGAATCCACGTGATTGGACCAGCAGTCAATCTCTGCGTCGGATTGATGCTTCGTTGAATCTCTGACCGTCGTCAGGTTGCTCGCAGGTTTCGATGTAGAATGAGGAGGTTTCGTGACGCGAGGAGATAATCTAAAAAATGACACAATGGTGTGACATCATAGTCTTGTGAATAAAGGATAGGAAGCAAAATGCGTAAGAGACTGTGAAAAATTCAAGTACCTCTCTTCCTTGGACATTTTGTTCTCGCTAGGTGCGGGACTCGAGGCAGTACTGGCATTGGAGATGACAGTGGCTGGCCTGGCCATCGTGAGAATAACTTCGGAACCATTGTTCCCATTTTCTTGACCATTCGTGGGTAGAACACTCAGAGTAGTAGCGCTGTTGCCACAGAGATTCTCTCTGGAGCGACATCTATTCTGAATCTCGATCGTATTGTTATTTGTTTTATTAGAATTTTGATTATTAGTCAGCACGTTGGTAACATTATTGTTGGCCGTCTGATTCTCGTCGGCTATGTAATCCGGATTAATAAGCTTCATGAGATCCTCTTGAAGCGTACTGGAAGTCAAATTAGCCGAATTTCTATGGGAGTTTCGAACTCCTGGCTTAGGCCTGGGGCTCTGATTTCTTGATCCTCCGCTCGATGGAGTCAAATTGCCACCACGATGCCTATTCGATCGTCGTAATCGAGGGGAGACGTTTCCAGAGCCATTCGACAACTCATCTTCGCTCGGTAGGGTAGAGATGTCCGTCGAGTTCCCGTCGTTTGCCATTCGCATCTCAGGAGGAAGACTGGACGAGACAAAATCCTTTGGCCTGTACTCGATGCTCACTTTGTGAGGTACTGGTCTCTCGGTCATGGTCGCCTTCAGACAGGTAACCTTCTCTCCGACCTTAAACTCATGCGCCGAGACTTCGAAACGGATGTTTTCGCGATTTCCCTCCGTCTGCTCCAATTTTCGCATCACCGGTTGACTCTCCATTTCATATTTGACATCATTGCGTATCGTGTCGCTTTCGTACTTGCCGCGACGCTCGTACTGTTCTTCGGGGAAGTCGTAGCTGATTGTTTTCTTGTCTCCTGGCCGCGTGTCCTGATCATATTTAGAAACCGGCGGCCTCTCGCAGCAGTTCTTCTCCTCGTAGATCTCGTACTTGGAATTCCCATGGCTGGTCTGCTCGTACTCGTTGAAACGCACCAAGTTATTGTTACTACCGGACTTGGGAAGACTGTAGCCAGCATTCTGAGCCAGCGGTAATGAATTCGAGGCAGTGAGCTTCTGGTGGTTGTGGGATTCACTCTTGTGAAGATCACGTTGCGAAGCGTAGAGATTCTCTTGTTTGATCTCGTACCTCTCCTTCTGCAGCTTCACGTAGTTGGATCCATGATGATCCTGAACACGGTGATGCAAGTTCTCTAGTCTGTGATAATTTTCATGTCTACCAGACTCAGCGACGCGCGTCGTTACATAGTTATTTTCCCTGAGATAATGATCATGGCCATAGGAATGTTTAGAATTTTCAGAAAGCTGTTTCCCACTCGCATACTGTGATTCCTTTTCTTTTTTTTGATTCAACGCACTCTTGTTCGGTGTTACGGCTTGGTAGTTATGGCGCGCAGGAAGGGGCGGTGGAGTACCGTCTGTTCGATGCGCGGGATCCTGATCCTGTGGGTCCAGGAGTTCGTACCTGGAACGGAACAAGCTTATACATGTACATCTGGAATCGAGAGAAAACGGCAAGCAATATATCCTCGCTAAAAACGCACCATCTATCGTCTGTACTGCTGTGACCGCTGCTGCTACTTGTCATTGTTCCTTCAAGAGGAAATCGAGGATCGTTAAAGGACGTGGAGCTCGAACCTGTGCCGTAGCCAGAACTGTTGCTCGATCGTGGAGGGCTGAACGAGCGGTCGTAGCGCCTCTGATGCGACATGGCAGTTTGTTGCGTCGGGGTGCTGTCAGGATTCGTCACGTTTTCGTAATCCCCTTCGTAATTACTTGAAAGATACTGACAATTCTGCAGGGTACAGCCTCTGTAAAGGTTATGCTTTACTGGATAAGGGCATTGTTAAGTAGGGTAGTTGAGGTATTGGAGCGTGAGCTCTACCTGCGGGGAGTGCCGTCGTTGGTCGGTGGGATGACAGTGACTGTCACCTGAGCACTGGTCTTTAAGAGGTCTACCATCTGATCGTGACTTAGGGTAGATACGGCTACTTTACATATTTCAACGAGCCGGGAGCCTTGTCTGAGTCCGGCTTGCCAGGAGAGACCCATACTCTCGACCTGGGTGACCACTCCGTCCGGTTGCACGTGAAAACCCAATTGCCCGAGAGGGTTCCTCTTGAGGGAGAGTTCCGAAGCTGGTGACCCTTGAGTGACAGCTCGTAGACGAGCTACGATTTCCATAAGTTCATCCCGTTCACCGTAGTCCCCTCGCACGTGTACAGTGATGCATTCTCCTTGATGATGATAAAGGCGCAGACTGTTACGAAGAGACAAACTGTCATCAATACTCTTGGACTATACTAAAGAATTTTTTTTATACAAGTTTAGTGAATGCGATTTTAACCTATTAGTCTGAGCATGCCATCCGAGAACGCTGACGCAGGGCGTCACGAAAACGATCTGTCGAGAGTGTTCCTCGATCAGGACGATTGTGTCTACGCTTATTCCCAAGTAACAGTCCGTGTTCTGGTTACTGTCTTCGAGGATGGCTTGCCAGCAGATTGCACCGCGTTGGGACGCATCGCACGATAGTCTAGGGCGCACTGGTACCTTCTTTTTACTACTGAAGGATAGCATCGCTGTAAAAAAAAATGCGTTGAGCACAGAAATATTGATAATTGATAATTTTCAGTCAATACAATTTTAAACTGCATACAGAATTTTTGACCGGTGTCAACAACCGTGGCGGAAGAGTAGTTGGTCGTTAGGTCCTTTAGATATTCCTGTCTGGTTCTGGTAGCCATGGTGGCAAACTTCTCGGATCTGTGGGCAGCATTCTCCGCATTGATGACTTTCGCCAGGATGAAATCCGCAAAAGCTTTGCTCTTGGGGAACGTAGCACCCGGGGGAACTGGTGGACCAAATATGGGAACCTCTTTGCTCCTGGAGACGGCTATACTGTACTGTGTGTTCTCGGAGCAAGGATTGATTGCCTTCACGATGACAAATACGTGTTGAAACTGCGAACGTATCCTGCGAGGGCTGAAGGGCAACGCTCCGGGTTCCTGAAGAGGATGAAACGGTCGCAAGATGTATAAGGACAACGTGATTCGATATTACGTGATCGACCGAGTAAGACACTACCTGGAAGACTATCGTGACGATGTCATTTCCAATATGTCGCTTTCGGAGAAGCTGCTGTCTGTTATTTGGCGTGAAAGGAAGCATAGTTGAGACGTGAAAGGTTACTTCGGCGCCCCGATGAGTCGCTGCGACGGCGTGGGTCCCCGTCGAATCTGTCTGGGTGTCAAGGCCGGCCTTATAGCCCTCGAAGCCTCGCAGTCTTATTCTTTGGCCTGTAACGTTTATTCGTAGGAGCATAATCCAGTAGAACAGGAGTCCCGTGGCTTACCAATCGTGTCGAGGAACTCCAGGAAAGCAGGGCCGGCGTGCTGATTGTTATACATCTCCTCCTCGGTACGCTGTCCGGTTCTGCAGTAGAGTACACCGACTTTGTACCTATTTGAGAGTCCCTGTTCATCCAGTCGAGCTACAGGTTCCTCCGCGGTAGGAGTTCCCAGTCTGAGACAACCAAGCTGGACTTCTGGTGCGACCAGTTCCAGGAGTTCTCTCGTCGGTGGTCTCCCCTGGGGCCTTATGCCCAGAGCTTCCTCAGGTACTGTGCCCCGTAGAGTCAGCAGTTCGGAGGTGCGCACGATGATCCGATACTGGTTGGCGTCCTTGCGGATACTGATGGCCACAGGCCCCAGCTGTTCATCCATTCCAAACCAATTTTGATGTTCTCGACCTGCATCAAATATTTTCTCAACTTAGTAACTACTTTACCCTTTTGACAGTCTCTCATAGAAATGTCAAAGCCTATATGACAAGACACGTTAAACTTACCGAGGAAATATCTTCGGTAATAATGCGCCCCTTCGTCGATGCTCTCGATAGGCAGGGGACGCTTCTGCAGGGGACAGGTATGTTTCCAAAGAGTTTCACCGGGTGGCGGTTCCAGAACGGAAACCCCATAAGCCAAGGGTGGTCTGTGAACCCCATTGACATTGGGGCAACGAGTAAGACCGACCTCGCGTTCGCCCTCGCCGCCCGTCTCGTTACGGAAGAACGGGCAAGACTCCAGAAGATCGTTTCCCTTTCCATCGCCAGCATCCTCTTCCGGTGCCTCGTCAGGAGTGGACGCTCTGAGGGAACTTGCTGCCGATGCTCCTGTAGCCGTGTTTCTTCTTCTAGCCAGTAAAATTCCACGGAGTTTCGCCGCGTAGCCCAGGTTGGCAGTAAGAGACTGGCAGTCGTAGTGAGCGAAGGCTCTTCTCCTGTGTCTTTCCTCGACATCGGCAGAAACGACCGGACTCGAACAAGACTCTTCGGCGCCCCGAGGAGGTTTACCGCCCCAGAGACGATTGAGCTTCAATCGAAGTTTCGGACTGGATCCAGTAGGACCCACCACACAGACCTCATTCACGTCCGGAGCCGCTTGACCGTCCTGGACACGTCTCAGGAAGTCCCCGGGTGCAGGACCAGAACGATTCTCGACCGGACGGAAGTCTTGGAACATGGCGAAAAAGTTCTCGCCGACTGACACGGATTGGGCGACTACGTCGATGCTGCCGTGGGAGCCATACTCTCGACGGAGAGGAGTGTCGGGCACCCGGGACGAAGGGTCAGGACTGTGAGGTAACTCTAGACTGGAGTTAGATCTGTGCAGAGTGACTCCTCGCCCAACACGGCTTATCGGTCCTATCCCACCTCCGCCGGCACCAACACCGCCGCCGCCGCCGCCGCCGCCGCCACCTCCAGCGCCGCCTCCTCCCCCGCCGTTCACCGGAAGGCTCGCGATCATCTCGTCATCCTGAAAGTAAATTAAGATCTCTCAGAGCAGTTTGACAATGCACCGAATTCGAAGATCGTTCGGATTAACAGACGGCAACATAGAAATCTTGAAAGAGGTAATCTCGCTATGGCGTTTCCGGAAAATCCAATTCGATACGCTACTGCGGCGACAGACGCCTGTCTCGAACTGCTCAGAAAAGGTTTCTCATTTCGAGTCTTCGTGGGTCGGCTCTCGCTCGAGCGACGCTCACCAGCTCGCCCGTAGCTATTCGGCATGAATGACCGAGGAGGGTCAGCCAGCCGTGCATTCCATGCATTCCGTGGATTCCAGGCGTCACTTTGTGCCACGCCATGTTACTGGGCTACTGGCCTGGCTCGCAGAACCGATAAGGCTACGTTAACCAGAAACCAGGACTCGCAGGGACGACATACGTAGACGGGGCACACGTACTTCCTTCGACGAATGACTTAATAATACACGAGAGAGAATACGCGAGCATCCGAGTATATGGATCTGTGGGTGGATCGATTAGTCGGATCGTATATGAGATGGGATCGATTTCAAGGAGAAGGACGTCCCACGCGAGATCAAGCGACACGGCGTCGATGGAGACGCTATCAGTCGTACGGCCATTCGGGCCTCCAAGGACACGAGGTGTCGGGCAGTCTCTTTTTCTGGAAGAACAGTGCGAGAGAGAAGAAAATAAGGGAATTAGTTTTTTCACGGCATAATATAAACGTAGATAAAATCTCGCAGATCGATCCATACTCTTAAATGCTTCCGTTAGTTTTCTTCCTTCTGTGTAGGTTTCAAGATGAGGTTGATGTTTATTGCTCATTCGCACCTCCTAGCCAAATGGTGATGGTACAGCGGGCATAAATTATCATAAGAAGCGATCGTATGTTACCGGAACAGGATCCCGTGAAGAGTCCTTGCTCGTTTGGGCCGGCAGGAATGTCGTCTGCGCAGATCCCTTCTCGAATACGTTAATCTCCTTGACGTAAAACCATTTGACCGATTCTCGGTCTCGGCCTCCTCCTCTGCTCTTACTTCCACTCGTGCAAGGTTATGCCAGAGAGAGAGAGAGAGAGATAGATAGATAGATAGAGAGAGAGAGAGGGGGGGGGGGGAGCTACGATCCCATTCAATCCTGGGAGAGGCAACACTCCCACGGTAGGTAGTGCAGGTAGCGTTGCTTCGAATATAGTCGAAGCGCGTCGTACGATTAGTACAAGTAGCACAAGTAGCACAAGTAGCACGAGTAGCGCGAGTAGTACGAGGCGCCTGTTACTCCAGCCACTCGAATTTCCCGGAATCCGAGTGTATCCCCCGATGATCGAGAAGTCGTGTGGGATAATAGGCAAACCGGTACTCGGCCGGCCGCAGTCTACATCAACGCGTCGATCCTTCGAGGGAACGTGGGAATAAAAGATGCTAATAGGAGTGGCAGTCGGGTGAGAGAAGCAAAGACTGTCAGTGCTATTGTTTGTACTTCTCCCGAGAGAATAACAAAGCTCGAGTCTACGTGGCGAGAGGAAATCTCGGGGCGTCGAGTCTAGCGAGAGTCTGCCGCGACTCGTTCGCAATCCCTACGAAGTCGAGACGCTCCACGGGGTTGATCCTCTTCTTTGGCGAAAGCTTCAGGCTGGCGTATCGGCCATATTGTTTGCCTTGCCGAGTCTACTCCGGCTACGTTCACGTTGCACGGTCTACATAAACGATATAACGTACCAATATGCAGAGCCGAGCGGCGATCCCGCATCGGCGCTCCGACCGTTCTATTTATTAGTGGCGCCTCGCTGTCCGAATTGGTGGGCTGACTCGCGATCCCGGAGACACCGGATCCTGCTCCCGGGTTCCCGGACGTCTCGCGTCAGAATGAATTTAATCCGATAAGGAATTTCTTCTCAGATTCTGATCCTGTCGAATGACGCAATCGGTCCTCGCCACCCGAATATCCTTCAAACGACCAACAACTCAGGACGAAGAGAGAGGAGAAACTAAAAAGCGACGCTGAGCGATCGGATCACTGTCGCCGAGGTATCCATCGCGAATAGGAGCTTCATCAAGGTGCCCGAGGAAAGAAGCGAGCCTCAAGAGGAAGGCAGGGAGAGAAGCGTCCACGATGTGTATCAGGTTCTATAGAGGGTGGCGCGCACAACCAGTCCGTCGTCCGTCCGTTGCCTCGGTGTGCTTCATGGGAATGTTCAAGGTGCGTGCAACCGCGAGTCTCTGGATGCGCCCGAAGGCAGCTCAAAACCCCCATGGACACCCCCCGGTCCCGCGCTGGCTAGCCGTGCCTGCGCGCACAGGTGAATCGGGAATGGCCGATGGAAAATCGTCCGTCTCCCCAGGCAAGCAGGCAGTACAAGCGAGCAAGGATATCTGCTTCGATAGTTTTCACGGATGGCCTCCCCGGCCGACCAGCACGCTGCTCCTTTCCACGATTCTCCCGCCCTACTGGCTGGCGCACACTGTACTTATTGTCCACCCTTCCACCCTTCCACCCTTCCTCCTCCGATTCCTGCTCCGTCGGCCACGCGATTTCCCTGCGAATATTCCACACACCTCAGTCCCGGAGTTACGTTTCCTTTGCCGCATTCCACATTATCGATGCGTTCGCTCGAGGAATGTAACGCTGACAAGTCGAACTAGTTATGTAAATATATCGTGACTTCTTGACGGGGTCCTTGCGCATCGCTAAACCCAACGTCGTCGATGGATCTCGGACAAATGATTACGGAGACAAAGGAGGAGGACATTTAGATATCGGCCGATGTTATTTCTAGGGACGAGTGGATGGATAGGAAAGCTGGAGCCAATAGAGGCGCCAGTATAGACGCGAGCAAAACGTTCCCAACTCGTTGACCTACTCCTCGAGGAGATTCCTTTCTCTCTGGTGGGGCGATCGTGGGGAAGCTACACGATCCCTCGCAATCCGGGAAAGCGCCGCTCGGATTTTCTCAGCCCAATCGTGCCGGCGTCCACGTGTACCCACACGCACACGAGCAGGAGACACAGAGAACGTGCGTGCGCACCCGCATTGCGTACGAATTAATTACGATCCGCGGCTGCCATGCGATTACGAGGCATGCGGTAATCACGAGTTCACGTATATATACCGAGTCTCCGGACGCTGACCGCGTATCGCGACGAGACTGCTTGACTTGGCAGACCGAGTTGGCAGGTCGTCCAGTTGGCAACCCGTTCTAGGAGCGCATGCAATTCGGCCACAGTCTCCCTCCGACCCTTCGTTCCTCCTTTTCTTCCATCCAGTCGCCAGTCGCCAGTGGGAGGCGCCTACAGGCGCACTCGACAATGACTCTACGTGGACTCCTAAAGGCAGAGATTCTTATAAGGAAATACAAAGGTGAGCCATGGCGCCGACGGGCGCGGGATGATCGAGAGTGATCGGGGGCAGCGGATCAAGGAGCGAGGATCGTCTTGGTTCATCCGTGAACGCGTTGCGCCATTATGCGAGAGACATTCCGAGTATCGTATATCGGTAAAGTGCACTTCGGAGTACCAAAGCATCCCTGATAAGAGCAATAAATCGTAAAGGTCCATCGGCACGGGAGGTTGACTGCAATTAATTGGTCTGCTTCTAGCTCGCGATGCGTCGCGACGCTTGGATTTCAGTATTTGAGTCATCCAACTGCCCACCGCCTCGATCCGATTTTTCCTCCCTGCTAGTCTTTTGTCGAAGGAGTCGCACGGTGCGTACGAAGTCGCCTCGACGCAGGCATCGTTTCTGTGAAGCAGTGCTAATCGTTTAATGGGAAGGGAGAAGACTTCGGGCGTCGAATCCGACGCTCCGGAACGGCTGTCCGCATCTAGTCCCTTGCTCGTGGGGTCGAACAAGACGTATAGGTTCCTGATCCACTTGGACTCATCGGCCTCAAATTCTCACTCCCGCGCTGCTAGTCTACTTTTTTGCATTCTCTCGTGCTTCCTCGCGTAGTTGGGGACCCTCGGCCTTTTTACTTCGCTGCTTCTTCTTGCTCCTCTTCTGAAGCAGATCGTTCCGGGGGGCCGTTGCTTGCAAACGCTCGCGCGTACAGATTGTCGGCAATGAGAAGCCACAGAGCTGCCAACATAAAATCATCAGCCTCTGTCCGCACAATTCGAGCCACTCGGGTCTCGTTTACGGTCTTTCCATAAACCGCGATGAATTTATTCGGTCAATTCCAGGCAATTGGATCGGAATGCGGGGCCCGTTCGCTCGGCAAGCGGTGGCCTCGCTCGGAGCTGGGTCCAACGTTATTCGTATCCGTAGGATCGTGACTCATCTCAGTTACACGCTGCCAGGTCCGACAGCACCATTCTTGATCTTGCTCTTTGCCGTCTTGCGTTGTCGTTGCTGCTGGTAGGGTATCCCGCTCTTGTTATTGTTACACGTGCAATTGGGTGGAGCCTCGTCCTGCCTCGTCCTGCCGCGTCCTGCCGCGTCCTTCCTCGGTTACGTAACATAAGACGTGCCCGGCCGAGGCTCGACAGGGCTCCTCGAGAGATCGCATTCCTTGATGCCACCCTCGCAGTAGCGTAGAGATCGAAAAAAAGGGAAGGAATTTTTGTGCTCGGGGCCCGAAAAGCTCTGATCACGAGGCGACTGCCTGCCTTCGTAGAATTCCCGTAGGATGTGCTTCCTCTTATTTGAATTCAGGTGCAACGTGCTGTCATATCTTTGACGAATCGATCATTCGAGTCGAAGCAGCATTGCCGACGCCACTGGGTAAATAATCGCGACGACAGCTGCCCCGTGCCCGTATGCCGGTAACTGGCCCCGGCTCCCAGGCCGACCGAATCCGCCATCGAACCCAGCACCCTCTCCAGCCCTGCTTCTTCTCGCTAATCGCATTTGGGTCAGATCCTCTTACGCCTCGTGGAAATTCACGAGCGAGCGACTGACAGCTATCGCGACTTTTTCCCTTCGAGCGAATCGTTCAGACGTTCGTCGAGGCTGAGCTCGATCGAGCGCGGAGCAAAAAGGATCGCTCTCGATTGATTTATGCAAATGCCGATCGTTAGAATTCTTATTGCTCCACATATCCGCGAGAACGATGGCCGTCGGGCCTTGCGGAATTAATTCCATTCGCTACGAGTCATTATTTTCCTACGTGGGACTGTCCGGGATTCTCGTAGAGACGGCTGAATAAGGTGCAGCAGGAGTCAGGATGATCAAGCGTCAGCCGATTGGTTCGTCTAAGAAATACGCGTTCGCTGCAGTCAGAAATGTCATTAACGTTATCGCGTGATTCCATTCGGCAGAGTGGTAATTCCTGGAGCGATTCTCTATCGCTGATCCCGTGGGACGCGGCGGTGCTGGAGGGAAAGACGAATCGGAACAACGGTACAGTGCGAGTTCGAGTAAACGACGCGTGGTCGTCTAGTTGCGCAACGGCTGATCCATCATCGATTTGCGCATCGAGCACTTCGATCCTCGCGGAAGGGCTGAGTTATCGTAATAGACAAATATTTGAGGTAGACAGAACTTTCCCATAGTCGGTGAAGGTGCCGGCGACGTAAGGGGCAGTGTGTTCAACGTCAGTCACGCGTACGCCAGCATAACACCATCGCGCATCCTGGGAGCCTGTTTATACAACGCCGAGGAAATTCATAATATTTGAGATAACGAGGTGAAGGAAGGCCTCCTTTTTCTCGCAGAACTTTCCATGCATCCTTCCGCCGTGAAAGTCAATCCTGCTACAGGACGCGTCTTCTTGGATCCTTCGGGTTCTAAAAATATGGTGGACCGACAGTTCCCGTGACTACCTGATTGTGCAGCACGATGTCTGCAGGATGTCTGGTGCGCACTATCTCGTCTTAATAAGCATGGCCGACCATAGACATATAAACTTACATAAACTATTCTCAATGAACAAGCAGGAGTCAGCAGTGAAATCGGATAGGTGATAAAAACCGAGGTCAATATTGAGAGTTACTCCCTTTTCCGTTAGCGTTGCAGCCCAGTGGACAGCCGAACGGCTGTGGCTACACGACAATAAGGCGCAGAAATTGCCTCCCCAAGTCAAACACATCTGCCTTTCGGAACGAAAGACTTTTTCAACTCTTTCCCCTGTCACGAACGACAAGCGACTCTGTCTTCGCCTGAACAACCACACGAAGCAGATAAGAGGCCCAATGTCGGCTCCTTTGACTGATAACAGATCCAGTATTTGTCCAGCTTAAAGTACACGAGATGTGCACGTAACTCTCTTGCTCGAAGTCTATAGAAGAAGGACTCTGCGCAAGAGCATAGCGCGAGCGTAGCATTGGAAGGGTCGAAAGGTCACGCAAATCGTCTTCGGATCGTCTCGCAAGACTCTTGCGTAGGTCGCAGTCTTTGTCCCTGTACGTAGGTACGAGCAGAGCGACCAAGCAGTAAGGACCTAGTTAAAGGAGAGTGAGGTTGGGTTGAGTGGATGAGCCTCCATCCGGCAAGAGGGTCCACTTGGCTGGAATGTCCAATTGGATTCGCTCTTCGGTCTTCCCTTTTCGCCGTTTACCAACGTCGTTGCAGGCTGGAGGCGGATGTGCGCATCCTTTCGGATCATCTCATTCGAAACTCGCTCTTCGATTAGCTTGCACCAAACGTCGGAGTGTCCATTAGTTTTCGCTATTTCTTTTTCATCTTTCCTCTTCCTCGCAAGGTAGACTCGAATTTCACGTGAGCGCGTTCGTAAGAGAGGGAGTAAGGCAGCGTAGACGGCGAAGCGTGGCGAACGTCGGCGTCGTAGCGTTGCACGCTCTCGCGATTACGTAACTTCGGACCCGGAGTGTAAGGCGGTCGCAATCGGAAGGACTTCGCTCGAGCGTCAGACTAAACAAAGGAAGTAAAGCGGCGAGAGAGCGCCTGCACGAGTGCGGTATCTCGACGTTAACTGGCCCTAACCCATAACCCATAGGCGAGACAGAGAGAGAGAGAGAGAGAGAGGAGAGATACAATTGCAACGTGTGGAGCGCAACGGGCAAGCGGAGAGACAAAGACGGAGATCGTCAGCCTCCTCGTCTCCTACCTCTGTGAAGTTAGCCCATCATTATGCTCATTTCAAAAAAATACTTGGAGTTCTGATTGCCCGCAGAAGAGTTC
>JARQTI010000492.1:107031-121055 GCA_030142655.1 Trachelus tabidus
ACTCTTCTGCGGGCAATCAGAACTCCAAGTATTTTTTTGAAATGAGCATAATGATGGGCTAACTTCACAGAGGTTCGTCTCCTGGAGTAGCGCGAGGACAATGCGTGCTTTGGTTCGCCTTGGTTCGACTTCTGCTCTATCTAGGCCTCGGGTAGCCCCAGGGGGCAACGCGCAACGGTCGACGTAATAGTTTTTAGCTACGTAGCCTGTCGGGCGCCCTTCTCTCTCTCTCTCTCTCTCTCTCTCTCTCTCTCTCTCTCTCTCCCCCCCCCTCTCCCTCTCTTTCTCACTGCGTACTATACTACCTATATAGACTCTCAGGTTTTAGTTATTTTGTACTGTTTCTCGGTCTCCTGCCGAAGCAGAGAAGAAACAGATAGAATAAGGTTATAACGAGAAAGGACATAGGAGGATAGATGTCTGAATCCTCTTCGCTCTAGATCACCCACTGGCAATCAGACACGTTTAATTAAATCGAAAGCGACAGATGTTACACAGCGCGTGGCAGCACGTTTGTCCGCGACCATTAGCATATTTATTAATGAATTCACGCTCCACGAGTCCTTTGCTCCCGTTCTCTCTTTCTCTCTTCGGTCTCTCTTCCCCCTCCCTACGGGAGACAGCAGGAACATATGTCGATAAACCGTGATCCTACAGCCGGCTCACATAGCGCATGCACTCCGTGTTCTTTCTTCTTCCGTTTAAATGCGTTTCTGTATAGCATTGCTGCCGGATGTCCCATCGGATTGGAAGAAGATGACTGCCAGAGGCCTAAGCCGCAATGCCGTAGGAGGGAGTCTGACCAGGTTGACTCTCTTACGGGTCCTCCGGCACGAGAATCGCCGTAACTTGAATGCGGTTTAACGGACAAACTATAAATATCCCGGTTTGCCGCACAGCCCGAGTCCTTCCTGTCGCTCGCGCGAAACCTTCATTGGCGAACTCGCGAAAAGGTGATTCGACGTATCACGGCAGATGGGAGAGGAAGCAGCAACATAAGAGAATAGGAGGAAGATATTTAAAAGTCATAAAAGGATCTCGAACATAAAGACTCGTCCAGACAGAAATACTCCTCTCGGGCATCGGATACGCGACGAAGGTGCGAGCGCGCGCGTGCGGGTGTTCGTGTGCGAAACGCACAGTCGTGCAATGTTTCTCGGCATTTCCGATCTTCTTTCCCGCCTTCTAGATTCATTGTGTCCAATTCTCGGTGGCGTCCGAGTATCATCTTGGATTACAAAACGAAAGTGCAGTGACGAAAAGGTCTCTGCGAATTGAACCAACTGGACGCGAAGGAAAGGAAATCGATGTAGGAGTTAACTCCTATTGAAAGGGACGAGATCGAGGAAGTTTCCTTGGGAAGGACGGCATAAAAAGGTAGGTGCTCGTCGATGATGGGAATCGAGCGCGAGAGACGACGCGGCAGCTGGAACAAACAGAGTTTCGAGCATTGACCCTAGAGAGAGCAGCGTGTGGATTGTGGAACCGAGAAGCCGCAGCCGAGATCCGAGAAAAACTTGGCGCGCGGCCACGTACTACGATCTACGATCTACGATCTACGAGCTACGAGAGTCTCACTCCATCGCAGCGATATTTCTTCACCAGGACTCCACTGTAATGGTAGGAAACTGGAAAATGTAGTTCCCCTTTGAATTTTTGTTTTCGTCCGTCTTCGGTGTCGTCGGCCAACGCGGCTACTATACGAATAGCATCACGAGAGAGGGGGGGGGGGAGGAGAGAAGGAGACGGAGGAAGAAGGATAGAAAGAAATGGGTTAAAAAAACGGAAAGGCAATCGAACGAGTGAGCCGTACGGCAGGAAAGGGCGTAACGGACGGGATTAAATTCGGAATAAATAAAAGCGAAGGAGTGAAGGAGCGATCGAGCGCGTTAAAAGGTTTCCTGTCAGGATCACAACGTGCCACATCCTCGGGGAGAAGCGTGGCCTCCGACGTGGCCCAGCTTGGCCCAGCGTGGCCTCGGCCCGCCTCGGAATAAACTATCGGGCTCACGGCGTCACGTCTAAGCGTGAAAAGGCCTTGGAATGCCATTTGAATACAATGTGCGATGCAGTTGCCCTCTGGTTCTGCACGACGCGACAGACTCCGTCGCCTAACCGCAACTCCGGCGACTCCAGCGATTCTTTTAACCTCTACAACCTCCTCCTACTCGTATCTTCTTCCAAGTCCTGCACCCGATACATGTATTTTCTTCTCTCGCTGCCGACTTGAACGCCACGCAACGTGCATCACTCCGCTGCATCGAAACGATCGATTCAAATTCTCCCTGCACCCCGCCCCCATGAGATTTAAACAACACGCGCGCCCGACCCTCGGCCATGTTCCGACTCTCTCTCGAGGGTTTGGAGTTTGCCTCATAAACGACAAGTGGGAAAGGTAGATGCAATGGATACAATTTTAAAGTTAAAGGCTTCGAGTTATCCGATTCCTTGATCGACCAGCTAACTCTCCCTTCATGGGTATCTACAACAGGAAACGTGTCATAGCGCCGCATACCTAGACTCGGAATTACATTAGAAACTACTTTGGCACATTATGCGTGTTGATCTGCCACATGTCGAATACTTTTAAGTGCACGGGTGCCGCCAAACGAATTACCGTCCCTTAAGATGTTCCAAGGGACGGGCGATGCATCTCGCATATTTTAGGAATTTGCTTCGGAAGGACTTTTTTTTTCCTGCGTCATCTGGCAGCAAGACGATATTCCTCTCTTCCTCGGCTCTCGATTCTTGCTGCTTCTGTCTCTCTTACACGTATACGTGTATATATATATTTCCCTCTTCACAAAGCAAAGTCGCGTGGATAGGTTATAGGCGGATAGTTAGGTAGGTAGAAAGGTAGGCAGGCTGTCGCGCCGTTACAATGCCCAGAAGAACCTTTCTATCCCTCGGCACGGTCAGGGCGCTTTGTGTCCACAACTGGGATGGAGAGAGAGAGAGAGAAAGCGGAGCACGCCGATGAGAATCGGCTAGAGAAGGTGAAGCACAGGACGAGGGGCACCGGAAGTCCCCCCCTTGACCACCTCGTGCTCTCTTGGCTGCTCCGTAGCACTAGTTCACCCGGTATGTTGTCGGGACCTTTAACCTAGCCCTTCCTGTAACCAATTTTATGCATGCCTCTCGGAACGTGCCAGGATCTAAGGGCTGAGACCCGATGAGACCGTGCAGGACCTTTGGTCCTCCCGTGACACCTTTGCATAAGGCAAGAAGGGACTTTGCACGATATCAAAGCAAAGGTTCGACTCGATCCTCCTTCGAACCTTCTTGCCCAGTTCCTTTGTGTCACCAACGAAGACGTCCGACTTTCTGCCCACTGATCTGCAACTCCTCCGTCTTGTCTAACATCCTGTCTTCTTGTTCGCCTCACCGCCATCAACATAGTCAGCGGCTTCGCCTCCCACGAGCAGCTACCCTCGGTACTTAACTTACGTAAACGACTTCCGCAGAGAGCCCGCGTTAGGTTGGTACGCATTGCGAGCGCGGGGAAAACGCACGGCTTCTTCGCCATTAAATCGAGGATGTTACGTAAGGAGCATAGTCTCCCTGTATTCATGTATTCCGCTCTGTCGAGTCCATATCAGCCGCAGCGATCTCTGCCTAGAGGAGGCTACGTAGAAAACTTTGATGATTCGTACGGCGATCGATATCCTAAAATCACTACCCAGAGAAGTGTCAATGACATTCGTATATCGTCACCCGAAAGCATTCGCGATTTTATGCGAAGAAAAAACTCTTATCCTGTGTGTCTAGGTGTCGTTATCTGTACTGATAAGGGGAATGTGCAATTCCCAGGAAGCGTGAACGTTGCGCCATTTGAATCATCGGTCTTGCTACCATCGCACGCGGAGCGCTAGTCCTTATCTAGGCCTCGCGCTCTGTGATTGCGAACACCTATTCGCGCTGACCTCCTCCACTTAGCTGCTCGGTACGCATGAGGATGTTCACGTATGTTCGCATATAAATGATAGATACGGGCTAACACGTTCAGCCCACCAGACTGGAAGAGTCATTTCCAATAATCGACCTACTTGGATTTTTAGGACGTTCTTTTCCGAATTGCGCGTCTACGGCGTGAATTGTGTCTTTCGACGCCAGCGTTATCGGAGCGACGATCGGTACCACGTAGGAATCCAAGGAAATTCCAGCGATGCAGGGACGGCGGAGAAACGGAAGAAGAGGGGTGCTCGTGCACCTGATGAGAAAACCGTTCAAGAGTTCGTAGTACCCGAAGCCGTGTGCGGGTCGAGGAAGGAAGCACCTCGACTGCGGGAATGATTTGGCCGATTAACTTCATTCTGCGTAGAAGCGCGCCGAGAACGCTGCCATCTAAGTTAGGAGGACCCAGGGACCCAGGATGGGTCGCGGAGCAGCCTAAGAGGAAGAGAACGTTGCCCGACTAAAGTCGAGGGCGAACATTGTCAAATATGCGTTTGAAGGAGAAGCAAAAGATCGAGACTACGAAGAGAAGACGAAGACGATGAACTAACTGGAGAAGCAGGTGCTGCTGCTAGGTGCCAGATGCTCGAGGAAGAAGGCACCGATTACCGCTCTTCGCCTCCGACAAAGCAACACGCAGGGACGTGGCTAAGCGAGAACTGCAGGGAGAACAGTAGTTCGGATTTTCTATTGGCAGCTGTACGTGCCGATTTCGAAAATCGTTCGCGCCCGGGTATCGCGAAATCGGGTGACCGCGGGAAGGGAGAGAAGGGAGAGGGCTCGCGTGACCGTGTCGCGTAACGTGACCCCATGTCTCTCACTGAAATAGAAAGGCTCCGCCAATGTGAGCCAACGTGAGCCAACGTAAGCACACT
Organism: Trachelus tabidus; assembly: GCA_030142655.1. Taxonomy (NCBI): domain Eukaryota; kingdom Metazoa; phylum Arthropoda; class Insecta; order Hymenoptera; family Cephidae; genus Trachelus; species Trachelus tabidus. The sequence continues at coordinate 111,861 of JARQTI010000492.1, forward strand.
CTCCTACGGAGCGCATACGGCTGCTTGCACTGATCACACCGCGTGGCCCCTGTGTGCCGCCGTACGGTTGTGTCTTGCTCGTGTGCACACGTACGCACACGCTACACCGGGAGACCTCACGACGCGAGAGCTCAGGTAGAACGAGTATCGCGATACGTGACCCAGAATCGAAGCGGGCCGAGCGTAATCCAGGCGCTCCTAGGACTTCGTTGTCTCGGATGTGATTCAGGGATTGAGATCCGACGCTCTTTGGAAACGGCGCCTGCTCGAGCCTTTGGACACTGAAAGACCTTAAGACTGTTAACAGAGTCGATTACGTTGAGCATCGGTTCTTCGCTCATCGTCCGCGTCCTCCTCGTCGGCCACCGGATTCTCATTCCCGCCGAAGGAGTCGCCGTCGTTACAAAGGCCTGCGGCAGAAGCAAGACTTCTCTGTTCGGCGACGCTGTCAACCGACTTCTTGAAATAGAATTTTATTACTGGTACAGCAGCGATGCCTTTCGCTCCTACCGGACCAGGTTCACGGCCTCCTCGCGACAGATTGATTTATCGACTGATCTTGAAGCATCGGGAAAATCGTCCTGATGCTTTCGTCGCATACGCAAATATCAGAAACGTTCGGAGACAACCTGGTCATCGTCCTCGTCCTACGACACAGATATTGCTACAGAGGGAACCGATCCAGCTGCTACAGAGAAGCGGGAGGAGGAGGAGAAGCAAGAGAATGAGAGTCTCCCTTCTCGCTTCCCGAGGAGTGCGTAGACTTGTAGTATTCAGAGGCAGGTTTGTAGACATCAAGGAGGAACCGGTGGCGGACGGAGGTACTGGCTCCGAGATGCCGTTACTCTTGAGACTCGAGCCAAGTCAAGCAAAGGGAGAGCGCGAGAGCGGGGGAGGGAACTCAAGAATTCTCTTCTCTTTTGCCCTCTTACACGCTTACTCCCACTCTTCTCTGGTCTTCTATCGTTTTCCCTCCTCTCCCCTTGCTGCCTTCGCTCCTCCTCCGCACGAGAAGCGAATACTACAACGCCACTGACCCAATACGAGCTCCGGTCGCCTACTCGTACCCGTACTCGCTTAGTGTCTCCTATAGGTGCGCTGCCGTGAATACGGGAAGGGTTGCAAAGACGCAGGAGGAAGAGAGCGATAGAGGAATCGGAGGTCAATGACCAGTTCTTACGATCTTGACGATCGCAGTGTCGTAAACGAAGGGAGAAAAGCGTAATAACCGAAACGAAATCGACTTCCTATTATTCACCCGGCAATGTTCCTGCCGAGCAATGTGGGTGACGCAATTGCGATAATTGCGAAACGCGCGAACCGATTTCGATTAACCGTTCGAATCGGTAGGACGAAGGAACGGGAAGAATGGTGCACGGACGCGGCCTAAAGGCTGTCTTGACTCTCGTGTGCCAGGTGACGTTTTCTACGGGGAGGATGATATGCAGGCAGAAGAAGCGCGAGTAGCCAAGAGAAGTCTCGCGGGGCTCTACGGTTCTATGCTTTTACGGTTAGACGGGAAAGAGATGTTGCGCGTCGGGCGCCGAACGAGGGCGCGCGCATCGCTCATTTCGAGAGACAGAGAGAAAAAAACAAAGTCGAACGAGGTAATCGCGCCCTATTCCCACGATCCGCTGCTCCTAGTTCGTTGCGTGATCGCCTACATTAATTCATCCCTGCTCCACAGCCCTCCAACCTCCTTTTTCCTCGCCAAGTCGCCAGTGGCCGTGAACGTCGCCGTCTTCCATAAGAACCGCCTGTATCCTTGACTTACGCTCTCGCGCGCGCGAGGGTCTTACGTTTTCCTTGGTTCGCTTTGCTTGGGAAAGCTAAATTACAGCTTCAGGCATATTTACGATTCTGAATTCGCGAAGGGCGGAGGATTATCTTGTAGGATCGACCGGATCCCGTTTGGGAATAGGCAGTTCTTTAAAACAACACGTGCCGTTCTCTCTCTTCGGAGGCTGCCGAGGGTCGCGGGCTCCAGGAGGGGAAAATTGGAGATTGACGTCGGCGCCAGGATAAGAGCTACCCCCGAATATCGTAGTCGGATCAAAATATGCACCCCTCCGTTCTCGAGAGACTGCCCTTTTCTTATTCGGGCAACTCCTTTTTGTTAGGATCCTCCTATGTTAGCGGCACCCTACACCTCGGCGATTATTCCGTATTGCTGCATTGTTTGTGCGCTTCCCATTCGCGCATAAATAATGCAGCGATACCAAGAAGGGAGAATTGCCAAAGAGAGTGAGAAAACGATCCAAGCTCCAGAGCTAGAAAGACGTATATCCTAATTCCGTAGCCAAGAGAAGCGTGTCCTGGAATATCGGCAAAATTGGCCAACGCGGATTCTTCGATTTGTTCTTCGGTCGAAATCCACCCTTGCGCGCACCCTTAAGAATTTCCTTAACAAAGGAGAAAGTGAATCTACGAAACGCCTGTGCATACAAAGGGTTTTTCCAGCGGCACAACGGCGTCCCGACAGTTTCAAGAGGTCAATCGCCTCGTCCGGTTTCAATTAATTACGTTCTCCTCTTTAAAGAAGCTACATCCTGCTTGCTTGCTTGCTTGCCAGTTATTCTGCCTGCCCGCACGCCCGGCTGCCCGCCTGTCCGTCCGTTCGTCCACTCCTCTGCTTGCCTAACAGTTTGCTTGTTTCTTTGCACGCGGACTGATATTTCAAAGCGAGTTAAACCGATTGGACCTCCGCGACTTAATCTCGGCGCGTCCTGCTGCTCGAAGAAAGGGAGCGAGCGATCAACCTGAATGCTGCGATGGAGTTCCTCCTGTGCGAGGCGCATTATCTTGCGAATGAAACTGCTGACGCGAGGGAAACAGGACGAGGGCGAACCCGTCTTCGCGTTTCTAAGACATTGCTCGGACTCTATCTACTTTCCATGTTCCGCCCATTTCATCCATGTCACGAATTCGAACTGCGTCCCGAGTATTCGGCGAAGCCCGCACGTCGTTCCATATGTCCAGGGATGTATGTAACTCTGGCCGGTTGTCGAAGTGGCTCCTATTGTGCGCACTGCCAATTAGGTCCTGATTGTTACGCATCATCGGTAATTCTCGAGCGGAAGCGCAAAAGAGGTCGCGGGTTCCTCGTAGGAGGTTCCTGTGTGGCACGTGAGAAATCTACCTCGTCAACAGGATGAGGGATGCGGGATCCGTAATCGAGTCTGCTGCGCGTAGAAGATTCGATCGGGCTCCCGCTTCAACCTCACTGGAATTCGAACAGCCTTTTTCTCATCTAGTTAGAAATTGATGCCAACTGTATCTCAAGCAGAGATATTTGATTATATGACGATACAGATGAGGAGAGCAGGAACAATCATTGTCCATATCGGAGGGCTAACTTCAGGCAGGTGACCAATGGCATGCAACGAGTCAATGCACTGGGCGCGCGTAACGCGGATAAATAATAAAAAAGTAGCGAGTAGTAGGATGCGTGCGTGCAGCCAGGTATGCACCAGGGGTGCTCATACAGTCGTGGCATCGCAGCTGCGTCCTGACATACAATTGACGATATTACAGTACCGACACAATTCCACTAGAATTCCGCTAGGAGTTGTCATTGGGACCAACGCTGCTTCTCAGGACCGGAAATCATTGTAATAACGAACACGGTGGGACGTGCCACGAATCCTTAAGCGTCGCGAAGTCAACAATGGCTTTAAGAACAGTCGACACTAGTCGAAGGTCGCTCATTTTAATTCCTGAGGCGCTTTTCCGCTCGAGGGTTCGACCATATGTCGGGGAGGGGGGAGGTACCGAAGATTCTTTCTCCGTATTCTCGCAGCGGCATGCCAAACCTTCATCGGCCGAAAGTCAAGGAAGAATTCAATCCCGAGGGACACGTGAGTTTTAGGTGAGGAGGGGGGGACTATTCGGTAGCGCGATGGACGATTTCCTTCGGCCCACGCGGAACTGCCCACGCCTGACACGCCAGAATATCGAAATACCATTGTAGATTAAACGCCTCGGCCTTGTCCGGCTTGAAAGCTCAATGTTCCTGAAGATAGGAGACCGATACTCCTAAGTGTTATTCATAGGGGCCCAGTGACGAATGAACCTACTTCGATAGTAGGAAGACCAAGTGGTAGAAAATAAAAGAATTACTCACGTTTTCAGATTGAGACGAGCGTCTTTGCCGCGGCACACAGAACAGCGGCACGCCGCTTTCCCGCTTTCTCTCCAATATAGCGGCTTCCGGGATTACTCTTCTTCGTAAAATGACGAGAACTCACACTTGATCGTCGGAGAGACGACACACGTATCCACCACTGGGCGCAAGCACCTTAGCGCGTCAGAACACGCAGGGACACGGGTACACAGCAACTCCAAAGCACCAACAAAACACGAAACCACAGGGAAGCACGAAAACCGTCAAGCTTGCGTCAGCACCTCCCACGACGTGTTAGCACTCGCGTTACGGTCGTCATTCACATAAAACGTTCTTAGTAGGACACTCAGAAAAATACCTGGAGACAATGCCGTCGTCACTGGTTGTCACGCTGGGAATCTCCGAGTCGGATACCTCTAGAATGATTCACGTGTGACGCGACGTTGAGACGCTCACCTCCTCTTCGAATGATAAGCCTGGCCACGACGACACGGTTCCCGCACGACGCTCTGTTGCTCTGTTGGTCTGTTGGTCTGTCACCGGTGGGCGAGACGCGAGAGAAAGAGAGAGATACTCCCCACCTCCTGTTTACTTCTCACTGGGACAACGCTTACCGTTTAACCCGGAATCCAAATATTTCATTCGCTCGCTCTCTCGCGATTCTCCTCATTGCGTTTGATTGCGATATACGTCTGAATTGCTGTTCCAAACACAGTGAAACTTAGCTACCGCTCGTTGGATACGCTTCGATGCACCTTTACTATACTCGACACACTCCTGCCGCACTGAACCATCCGAGAAGCAGAGGAACAATCACACGTGAACGTACAGCCACGACAAGCAAGGTTAACAATGCCCGATTACACTTTTTTCCCTTCTCTTACTTGTCTTTATCTAGTTCGTTGCTCTTTCTCGCACTCCTGCTGCCTCGATTCTGTCCTGCTCACTATTTTCTAATAGTTCAAAACCCAAAGACGCTAACGAGTTGCGCTCCGCGACATTACTGAGCCTTCGCTTTACTCCTGGAACGACGGACTGGCTCGCCCCCTCCACTCGCGCTTCTGGCGTGGGGGTAACGCGTGCCCCTCGGCAGCCTAAACTATTCTCTCCGGGCTGCTCCGGGCCACCAGCACCACCAGCACCAACGGCAACTAAGAGATACTCGATGCTTAGGAAGAATCGTTCGTCTCTTCCTCGTCACCCTCCTCTTCTTCCACCTCTTCGCCATCATCGCCCTATTAATACAATGCCTTCAGGTGCAACAGTTTGTCACTCGAAATGTCGCTTACTCAAATATGTAGTTAGCGCACTGTACGAAAGGAGTAAGACTTCTTCCTTTTTCTCACGGTTCTGCAGTTCCTCTATCAAGAGAAGAGACATTCGGTTTGTAATGGAGTTCGTCTATGGTTCCAAACTAATGCGAGGAGGAACGCACGTGAGAAGGCATTAGGAGCGATAAGATCTGAGATTTTCTCCCGCTAGGCAGCTCCATGCGAACGTAAAGAACTCCTCCGTTTTGAATTGGCCGTGCCCTACATGTCACGCAGCTACCCACGCTAATTAGAATCGTTATTATCGCTGGTGCTCGCTGCGCATCGTGTCAGTACCGTTTCACCCGAGTGTCATGGAAATGCGTTTCCGTCAGGAAGGAAGACAGGAAGTAATGGTTCTGGCAAATGCACACCGGAAGGGTTTTCACTGTTCCGGTCGTTTCGCGACTCCTGACGAGGACGGCCGTCTCTCCTTTGTGGCAGGACTTGGAACTATTCAATTAATGGAACTTGGATCTGTTTAATTTTAATCAGAACGCTGACAAGTCTGGCACTGTTGACCAATGCATAGGCGGATTTCGTTAATAACGCATTGTCATGATACTAGCCGTCCGCTCGACCCAACCCTTCGTTACCACATTTTCTATGTCACGCATGTAACACTGTTTGTTGTCTACTGGGTGTACTGAAATTGAAGCAATGTCAACCGCCACGTGCAATTACTTCATTGCTAGGATGCTAGTATTGCCCAGTACGCGTATTAGATATCAGTAAGCAACTAGGCGGTAGAGGGAATATCTCAGGAGATGAATTATCATTTGGGAATGCTGATCGTCTGAGTGTGCTTTAGCATCGTTATGTTGTTGAACGTATAATAGACGCACCCTGTATAGGTACGCGAGGTACGCACGACACACCTCGCGCCACGGGACTCGAGCGTCCACCTTTAATTTCACTAAAATACGAACCACCTAATATACTGGTCTAGACTTATGATCTGGCTTTCCCTTGCTCATAGTACTACTATATGGTCTGCGTGGGTGTGTCGTCGGACACGACGGGATGCTCCACCGGACGGACGCACCACGTGTGGGTTGGTATTTCCTTCCTCACTCTGCACGATTAAGGAATTCAGAAATCGAAACGATAAGGAGGGATATCGAAAAAACAAAAGTGCAGAGATATTGACTACTTTGTCGATCATTGAAGTTTTTTATTCTTTATTTAAAGTAAATAATTTTCGAATGGATCCATCCTACATCGATGTGATTTCTATTGATTACTCGTAAAAACTGAGTTGAATTTCTTGTAAAGCAGAAATCTGATGAAAGAACTCGAATAATTCATGAGCCACGAATGATATCCTTTATTTCATTGGTAACTTTATTTTTCGTACAAGGCGCTTCATTTTTTTCAATATGGGATACTTGGATCTTCTACTACTACTGTTTTCTTCTTTTCAACAGGCTTTTCCGGCTGAACGGCTCTCATTCGCTTTTGGCTTGGTAGTGGTACAGGCTTCATTTGCTTCTTTTTCTCTAAAACTGTACCCGTCAAATCACAGATGGGAATCGGAAGCATCTTTCGCGTTGCCTTTTCGATTTTCTGAGTGAGTGCTATTTCTAAGGGCCTTGCGATGAAATTTGTGATTTTGCAGTTATTCTGACTTCCGATTCTTCCAGTTCTCCCGCACCTGTAAGCATCAATTTTGACATGACGAGTTGCGGATATCTTGACATTGATCTCATAATTACCTGTGAATGTATTCAACGGTATTCAAAGGGAAATCATAGTTGATTATATGAGTGACTGATGTAGTGTCGAGACCTCTGGCTCCTGCATTGGTCGTAGATAAGACGTGCGTCATGCCTTTTTGAAACTCAGCGAATTTTCCTTCTCTGATAACCATCGGCATTCGACCATTCAAATGAGTATTGTCAACGTTGAATTGCTTGAGGAATATGCTAATCCAATCACAAGTGGCGCTGTCATTGCTAAACACAATGGTCGGCTGCTTACACGATGATCTTTGTTTTACTAATTTTAACAATTCCTGAGGTTTCTGGGATGTGCCCATGCGTTTGAATTTTTGCGTCACCGAAATCTTATGAAGCTTGTCCGTTCTTACGTGTTCCATTGAATTGGGCTAAAAAAGTAAAAATGCATGTCAATCGTCGATTTTATATATCTGTACGCAGTGTTGTGTACTTCTCTTACATCCACGATTTTCTCAACCACTTCCATTACTTCGGGAGGCAGCGTAGCAGATACTAAAGTCAGCTGTGAATATGCTGGGTATTTAGTGACATCATCTGCATGCCCACTGGAATTAAGCTACATGACTTTTTATATCAAGTTCTCATTGGTAAAAGAAGTATATTAATCCAGATTATTACATACAGGAATCCTGCGCAGGAAGGGTATTAGTTTCTCGACAAAAGTTTCATCAAACAACGCATCCATTTCATCCAAAATCACATGACGAACAGCCTGAAGTTTGTAGATATTATTGGTAGATAATTTACTCATAACTCCCAATGTGCATATCATGAGGTCAACATCTGTTACACTTGGATTTAGCATGATTTTTTTTGTTCTACCACCAATTAATAACTTACTCCGAAAATCCATTCCTCTAGTTAATGTAGTTACTTGAGCCTACACAGACGTATGTCCAGTTAAGAATCAGTTTGTAATAAACTGTCTCAAGTGCCAAGTAACAATAACTTACTGCAATTTGCATCGCTAATTCTCTACTAGGAGTTATAATTAATCCTAGAGGAGTATTTGGCTTTCTGTCAATGAGCTTTTTCCATCGTAGAATTTGTTGTACTAATGGCAGTAGAAAGGCTAATGTTTTTCCACAACCAGTTTCAGCAGATATTAATGTATTGCAACCAGTTTCCAAAATAGGAATTGCAAGTTTTTGAATCTCTGTAGGAGAAGCTATACTGCTCTCTTCCAATTTTTTAAGAAGCCTAGGGTCAATTTTGAGTTCTTGAAAAGTTACATCTTCGTTTAGTGTTATTTCCTGTAAGAGTTTAAATGTTTTAAATATGTAAGAGTTTAAAGTTATCAAAGTGTCTTATTCCAACATTAATATAAGAAATTCTTGCCTCCATTAAGGGATGTATGACGAAATAATCTCCTCTGGCTTCTTTGTGTTGCCACCCTCTGGATGCTAATGGAATAGGTTCAAACTTTGAATAAGTCTGTCCCAAATAAAAATTGAATTCACTTCTTTTGCAAGTGATTATTCTAGCATTCTCCTGTTTTGCTTCAGTGGATGTCATAGCTTGATGATTATCCTTTTCCTTCTGCAGAGTCTGCGTAGCCTACGAAATTTTGACTTAATTCGTCGGAATAATATTCAATAGAATTAAACATACTTACTCTAAATCTCTTTAAAACAATTGCAGAGCGTTCCACTCTTTGACATAATTTGCAGAAACGAAACAGCATGATTGCGTTTTTGTGATACTACCACAGATGAGCAGAATACTAATAAATAACTAAACACAATTTTCCTTGGAAATTAAACCCGAATTGAAAAGCACCTAGAAGTGTGTTAAGGTTATTCCTTGTTCTCCAGTGCTATCATCTGCTCTCATTCATTCATTCATGTTAATAAGCAGAGATGAGCAGAGATAAGTAGGGAGATGCACAACGCTACGGTTTTAGGCGACACCAAAATCATGGCGCTATGTCGTAGCGCGAGTCTGGAAGTAGGATTTCGTGATCATCGCCTCCGTCGACAATACGAATCCCATCGTAGCCGAGCTAAACGTGAACACGAACGCG